>SPJY01002156.1:1339005-1363644 GCA_005191435.1 Raddia distichophylla | reverse complement strand
GCCGGCGAAGCACAGTGTCCTAGGGTCTTATAGGGGTGCTGGACGCAGGTTAGGGCCAATTGAGCTTCTCCTTTTGGGCTTAAAGTGCTAATCTTTCTCCTATGGGCCCTTAATCACCTACTAAACCAGCCCATTAGCACTAACTGAGAATTATGCTGGAAATCTATAAAGTGTTACCTTATTTTATTTAGAGAAAACATTGGGACACCTAATAATTTTTATTAGGATGTCACATTGTGCACATTGGGTCTGTGAGTGGACAGCTTGTCAGTGGCTTCTATTGCAGTGGGTATTCCTTGACTGTGATTGCTATAGAGCACCTTGTCAGTGAGCTTTCTCGCAACAGCCATGGTCAGGACCAAGCATGTTGATCGCACATATGGGGATGTACATGGGCATCCGCCTCCCAACAATCCTCAAGGAGGCTCAGGGTCTCAAGCTCCAGCTGGTTATCAGGCGACCAACCCTTATGCTTATATGCCACCTCCTCAGTTTTATCAGGCTCCTACTCAGGCAGGGGGTTGTAGTACTCAGGCAGCTCGTGGAGGTCCTCGCAGTGCTGGCGGGAAATTCAAGCGTACTGTGACAACGAGAGGAAAGAAAGATGAGAAGAGACTGTATCGTGAAGATAATGATGAGGATAATGAGGAGGAGGACGAGGAGATGGATGAGGAGTATGTCCCAAGGCAACCGGGAGCCACAGAGGATGATGATGATGAGGAGGAGGAGGAGCATCCTTCTGCTTATGCCGGACCCTTCACCACTTAAGGGTCACAGGCTCGGGATCTCACTACTTGGAAAGATGGTGAGATCAGACTGCTTCGAAGAGTGGCTCATAACTGGTGGTTTCTTCATAACATAAGGATATCTTCAATGCTTACCTCAGGAAATGTGCAGTGTTCTTGCCACAATATGCCAACTGGGAAAGAGTGGCCAAGGCCACTGAGAGCATGGCTCTGTTCTTAGGATGCTCAACCACAATTGGACTTGTGGAGCTGCTTGCCATCTCTCGGTGCTATGATCAGAACAATGTGACCGAGGTCTATGCCACCATGTGGGTCGCCAGAAATCGATCCCGAGTTGGTTTCACTTCTAGAGGGACCAAGTATTTCTGCAATCAGGGGGATCTTTGTCAGCTGTTTGATTTTGTCAGGACTGAAGACCAGTTAGGAGGCCACGTGTGCATTCATGATCTTATGTATGAGGATGGTGAGTGGCTGAACAACCCCAAATCTCCACCTGATGAGCTTATCATGTATATGTTCAAGAACACAAATGATCCAGGGTTCAGCATCCATAAGACAGCCTATCTCACACACATTGCTGTCCTGCTCGATACCATTCTTCGGAGGACCATCATTAACAGAAATGGCAACAGAGATAAGTTTGGGCCTATTCTGCAGTGGACGTGCCATCATATCCTTCAGGGCAACTCCATTGATCTGTCTGACCTTCTGATTGGTGAGATGGAGTGTATCATGAGAAGCTTCAAGAAGTCTCTTCCTTTGGCTCATGTCATTTGCCAATACTTAGCCCAACGATAGATTGTTAACAGCTCAGCCTTCACCATTAAGATGACTGAGTACAAGATGGCTATACCGAAGGAAGGCGAGAAGAGAATGGCTAAACGGTTGCATGTTCAGGGTGGTCACTCAGAGGCAGGGTCTTCAACTCAGGGGAGCATGCCACCACATCAGTTTGCTCCACAGTACGGCATGCCACCTCACCTTGCTCAAGGTATGCCACCTCAGTTTGCTCCACAAATGCCTGCTTACTCTGCTCCACCATCAGCTCCAGAGATGCCTGGTTACTTTGCACCACCACCACCTGAGGTGCCACCCCCACCTCCTGAATGGCCAGGTTTCACAGATCTTTTTCAGCGCTTGGATGCAATCTCTGCTGGTCTGGTTGCTCATATCCGGCAGTTTACAGATTGGCACAATGAGGGCATGGCCAGGTTCAAGTAGCAGGAGGATTGGCACACCCAGTCTGTTGGGTGGCACACGTCAGCAGTGGCATGGCAGAGTGGTACGGATGCCCGCTTTAATACCATGGAGCAGAACATGGCAGCCAGGCATGACAGGCATGACCGATGCTTTGATGACTTATATGAGTCCATGCAATTCTTGACTGATCAGATGTTCAATGTGGCCGTCGAGGATCCATCTCTTTACCCTACTCAGGAGGAGGCACTTGCAGCATTGCCCTTCACAGATTATGCTCCCTCTGGTTTTGGGACATCCCTAGAGTTTGGTTCCTCGGCAGGTGGCTCTTCTTCTCAGATTGACCAGGGGGTTTCTTCTTCAGCTCAGTTGCCTCTAGCTAGCCCTATTACACCTCGAGCTCCTAAGAAGAAATCTATACGTGAAAACATTGTCGTGTACATGAGAACAAGGTTCACTAAGAAGAAGAAGCACGAAGAGCGATCTTCTCTTTTCTAGCCGGTGTCCTCTTTGGTACTTGATGCCAAGGGGGAGTGTTAACTTAGCTCTATCTCTATCATATCATTTGCACTAGGCTCTTATGATGCGTGTAACATATCATTTGCACTTGGCTCTTATGATGTGTGTGCTTGTGACGCTATTGGTTGAACCTCTGAGCTATATGCTATGAAATGTGCTATGTGCTTAATTGCTGTGTGATGATATAGGGGGAGCTATACTTGCATGCATGCATTGGATTCATATCATATTTGGTCATTGATGATGATTCATATTGATATGTTATTGTCTAGAACTAACCCATGTGCAGGAAAGTGTACCATTTTGAGATAGAGCTGCAGGTATTGTCATCAATCACCAAAAAGGGGGAAATTGTATGTCCTAGGACTTCGATGGATTTCTTTTATTGTTTTTGGCAATTGATGAACTCAGTATCTTAAATGTGGTATTTTTCGGATTTCTCGGAATCCCTAAGTGTTATCAACATCGGCAACCACCAAGGCTAAGGCTTTATTTTTAGTTTTCTATTTCCTTGTGTGTGTGTGGTCAGTGGTCGAAGTTATTTTGGGTACCAACTCTCGCTCTGCTTGCAGGATCCCGTTTGAGCACCTCCGACATAGTTGTCAGCGGGTCCCAGGGTTAGAGAGTATCCAAAGTCCACAAATATTCACCCCAAAATCCCAAATAATTAATTTAGAAATTTTCTAGGAATTTTTGGGAGCAAAGGGGGGCAACCTGTGGGCTGGCCACAGCGGGAGAACTGCGGCCGGACAGTCCGGCCAGGCCCGGCGGACTGTCCGGCGGGCGTTCTCTGCGCTCTGTCCGACGAGGCCCGCGGGAGAACTGCGGCCGGACAGTCCGGCCAGGCCCGGCGGACTGTCCGGCGGCAGTTCTCCCTGCACTGCTTCGGGCCCTGGCTGAGAGACCTGTCTTCCCTTCAAGTATGGGGGTATATAAGTGGGATGGGGGATAAGAGGATAAGGTGAGAGACTCCAGTTTGCTTCCTAGCCACCCATTTGCATCTAGAGAGGTCTCTCCCATGGAGAACTAGGGTTAGGGTTCCCAATGAGAGATTGAAAATATTTTTGGTGAGGGATTGGTCCAAGTGGTGGTGCTCTTCGGGATCCCCTCGCCGGAGTGAAGATCTTCCCCAACTTACAGCGTAATGGCCAATTATTTGCCCGTCATGTTAACCCCAACTGCACAAACCTGGCTTACCAGACTTCCGGAGGGTTCTATTGACTCCTGGGAGGAACTTCGAGAGCATTTCATCGCCAATTTCCAGGGCACTTAGGAGAGGCCTGGACGGCGGTGGGAGCTCCACCAACTTCAGCAAAGGAAGAAAGAGACTCTTCGCGAGTGCATTAAACGATTTACACAGAAGAAGAATCAGATCCATGACGATTTCGTGGAAACTGTCATCGATGCCTTTTACAGAGGGATCAAGGATGAAGATTTGATCAAGCAGATGACCCGGACACCGCCCAGGACAGTTAGGGACATGTTCGCCCTGGCCGACCAGTTCGCTAATTCTGAGGAGGCTGTCATCAACCATAGGTCAGGCCCTGATGATAAATCTAGACAGAAGAAGCAAGACGATGAGTCAAACAAGCGCAAGGATAAGAAGCGAAAGGGGGACGATATGGTCGCGTTCGCCGAGCGCAACAGGCCTAAGCCTCCCAATGATAATGACTACAAGAAGGTGATGGAGGCCGTCTGTCCTTTCCATCCCAGAGGAAAGCACTCGGCCAAGGATTGCCTTATCCTGCAGAAGTTTGCCGACAACGCCAAGAAGGTGGACACAGAGAAAGGCAAGCGTGGAGATAAGCCGGATGACGATTACCAAGAAACCGAATGAGAGATCAGCTACATATTTGGGGGATCGGATGCATATGAGTCCAAGCGGAAGCAAAAGCTCACCACTCGGGAAATCAATGCAATCATGCCGGTGACTCCTCAATACCTTCGTTGGTCTGAAGTTCCAATCACCTTTGATCGATCGGATCATCCTGACCGAGTGGTTTTCCCGGGAAGATACCACTTAGTCTTGGATCCGGTCGTTCGGGGCATCAAGCTCAAGAGGGTCCTGATCGACGGCGGGAGTGGACTCAACGTCCTTTTCGCCAAAACCTTGGATAGCATGAAGATATCGAGTTCTGAACTCAGACCAGAGTCATCGCCGTTCCACGGGGTCATCCCCGAGACGTCGGCAGTTCCACTCGGAAGGATCACTCTGCCTGTCACGTTTGGGACCAAAGAGAATTACAGGACCGAGCATCTAAGTTTCGAGGTGGCTGATTTCGAAACGGCATATCATGCTATTTTGGGAAGGCCCGGATTGGCCAAGTTTATGGCTGTTCCGAACTATACGTACCTTGTGATGAAGATGCCAGGGCCGAAAGGTGTCATCACGCTTCCTGGTGACGTCAAGCACTCTCTCTTATGCGATCGGGAAAGCTGTGAATTAGCCCAGTCCTTAGAGGCAGCCAGGGGCAGAGAACAGATTCGTGAAGCAGTAGCTACGCTCCAAGACGAGGGGGAAATTCCAACCAAGAAACAATCCAAGCTCTCTATCCAGTCGGACCAGGGAGTAAGGAAGGTAACTCTTGACCCGTCCGACCCAACCAAAACTGCCTTGGTCGGGACAGACTTGGATGATAAATAGGAAGACGCGCTCGTCACTTTCCTCCGAGACAACCGGGACGTGTTCGCTTGGAAACCATCGGATATGCCCGGCGTTCCGAGGGAGGTGATTGAGCACTCGTTAAATGTTGATAAGGATGCGAAGCCAGTCAAGCAGCGCCTTCGACGCTTCGCCCCGGACCGCAAAGAAGCCATCAGGAAGGAGATCACCAAATTACTAGCCGCAGGCTTCATCAAGGAGGTGTATCATCCTGACTGGTTGGCTAATCCGGTCCTGGTTGAAAAGAAGAATAAAACGTGGCGCATGTGCGTGGATTACACCGACCTAAATAAAGCGTGTCCTAAGGATCCTTTTGGACTGCCTCGCATCGACTAGCTGGTAGATTCTACCGCTGGCTGTGAGCTCCTGAGTTTCCTGGACGCATATTCTGGTTATCATCAGATTAGTCTGAAGGAAGAAGACCGCATCAAAACGTCGTTCATAACACCCTTTGGGGCTTTCTGCTATATCACAATGCCCATCGGGTTGAAAAGTGCCGGGGCAACATACCAACGCACCATTCAGCGGTGTTTCGACACCCAACTTGGATGCAACGTGGAAGCATATGTGGACGATGTGGTGGTCAAGACTCGGGTTAAGGAAGGACTTCCAGCCGACCTATCCGAAACTTTTGAGAATCTAAGAGCATTCAGAATGAAGCGCAACCTAGAGAAGTGTGTCTTCGGGGTCCCATCGGGAAAATTACTCGGGTTTATCGTATCACATCGGGGTATTGAAGCGAACCCTGAAAAGATCAATGCTATTTTGAGGATGAAGCCCCCAAGCTGTCAAAAAGACGTTCAGAACCTCGCCGGATGCATGGTATCACTCGGAAGATTTATCTCACGACTCGGAGTAAGAGGCATGCCCTTTTTCAAACTCCTTCGTAAGCAAGATAAATTCTAGTGGACACCGGAGGCACAGGAGGTTTTTGAAGAATTGAAGAAATTCCTATCATCTCCTCCGGTATTGGTTCCCCCGTTGCCGGAAGAGTCGCTTTTGCTTTACATCAGCGCCACGGCTCATGTAGTCGGCAGTGCGGTGGTTGTGGAGCGGGAGGCGGAAGGACAGCACCAAAAAATTCAGCATCCCGTCTATTTTATTAGCGAGGTGTTGGGTGAATCCAAGGTGCGATATCCACAAGTATTGAAGCTTTTATATGCGGTGCTCATGTCATCGCGCAAACTCAAACATTACTTCCAAGGGCACAATATTTCAGTGGTCACATCTTTCCCGATTGGGGACATACTCCACAATCGTGAGGCCACTGGGAGAATTGCCAAGTGGGCTGTGGAGCTTGGAGCTTTTAAAATAGCATTCAAGCCCCGATTAGCCATCAAATCACAAGTACTATCTGACTTCGTTGCCGAGTGGACAGAAACACAACTTCCAGCAACCCAGGAGGATCTCAAATACTGGATAATGTATTTTGATGGTTCCCTCATGCTCAGCGGCGCGGGGGCTGGAGTGGTGCTTATTTCGCCAACCGGAGAAAAACTTAAGTATGCCCTTCAAATATTATTTCAGGCAAGTAACAACGCCGCCGAATATGAGGCACTCATCCATGGGTTACGTATCGCCATATCACTCGGAATCCGAAGATTGGTGGTCCGTGGAGATTCACAGCTCGTGGTTAACCAAGTGCAAAAAGAGTGGTCTTGTGTTGATGATGGCATGGCCGCGTACTGCCAGAAAGTGAGAAAATTGGAAGACAAATTCCAAGGACTAGAGCTAACTCACGTCCTTCGGCGAGACAATGAAGACGCAGACGAACTTGCGAAACTGGGTTCCAGTCGGGCGCCTCTCCCAGCTGGAGTATTCCTTGAAGAAATTCACAAGCCCTCTATCACTCGGGCACAACTGTCGACTGGTCCAGAGGTCCAAGCTGAAGCAGAAGTTCTCACCATCAACCCCTGGTGGACCCAGCCCTATATAGACTACATCTTGAACGAAGAGCTTCCTGAGGATCACACGCAGGCCGAGAGCATAATGCACCGAAGCAAGAACAATAAAGTAGTCGGGGACGAACTCTTTCGTAAAAGCAGCTCCGGAGTACTTTGGCGATTCATCTCAGAACAAGAAGGCAGGGATTTACTCAAGGAGATCCACTCGGGTGAGTGTGGGCACCATGCGGCTGCAAGTTCCCTGGTCGGTAAAGCCTATCGCCAAGGATTTTTTTGGCCAACAGCCGTAACAGACGCGCAAGACAATGTGCGGACTTGTGAAGGCTGCCAGTTCTTTGCGCGGCAAATTCATACACCGGCTCAGGATTTGCAGACCATACCAATTACCTGGCCTTTCGCGGTATGGGGGCTTGACATGGTCGGTCCCTTAAAAATGGCACAGGGTGGATTTACGCATCTCTTTGTGGCTATTGATAAGTTCACCAAGTGGATTGAGGCTAAACCAGTCGCCGCCATCATGGCGGCCAAAGCCAAAGAATTCTTCCGAGAGATCGTGGTCCGCTTCGGCGTGCCAAACAGGATTATCACTAATAATGGAGTACAATTCAAAAGCAATGAGTTCCAAGACTGGGGGGACGAACAAGGCATTAAGATTTGTTTTGCGTCAGTGGCTCACCCGCATAGCAATGGACAAGTCGAACGTGCCAATGGGATGCTCCTCGCAGGGCTCAAGGCAAGAATTTTCGATCGACTCAAACCGTACGCTGCAAGATGGGTAAAGGAATTGCCTTCGGTTCTCTGGGGGCTCAGAACAACTCCTAGCAGGGCGACAGGGCAAACACCTTTTTTCCTTGTGTATGGAACAGAGGCGGTCTTGCCAACAGAATTGAAGTTCAAATCTTCCCGAGTTCTAAACTACGAAGAAAACCAGTCAGACGAAGGTAGACTAGAAGACCTCGACCGATTGGAAGAAGCAAGAGAAGCAGCAACCATCCGATCGGCCAGCTACCTCCAGGGCCTACGTCGATAGCACCAACGTAACGTACGCGGCCGAGCTTTCGCCAAGGGTGATCTGGTCCTCCGGAGAAACCAAAAATGCGAACACAAGCTATCCCCAAGTTGGGAGGGCCCCTACATCGTTGATGAAGTGACACGCCCGGGGGCTTATCGGCTCAAACGAGAGGATGGATCTGACATCCCGAACGTGTGGAATATAGAACAGCTACGTCGTTTCTATTCATAATGTATTTTAATTCTGCCTTTTGTTGACTTGCTGATTGATCTTGTTCTGATCAATCAGTAAGTCGGGGGCTACACCTAATAGTGTGCGGCATAACCGCACACCCAGTTAATAAAAAGTCTTTCTTCATTAAATATTGCGATTGTGTGAAGCTGAGTGGTTACAAGTTCTAAGTAGTGAAGCTCTGTTTCCCCATGAATGGCGAAGTCTAAGTCACTCAAAACAGCGTGATTGGGATCGAGCCATGAGCCAACTCTCAGCGCTCGGGGGCTGGATTAGTCGGGCAGAGTGCTTAACGAAAAGAATAAAACATCACTCGGCGGAATGCGTGAACAGTACATAAAGAAGAAGACAATTCCATAGCTTAATCATTTATATTCATCATTCAAGTTTTTATACAGACTAAGCTCTTATATTTACAGGTCAATATTGTCAACCAAAGCAGCCGACGCATCTTTGACCTCCTCTAGGAGAGCGTTGGCCTGATCTTCATCACAGGCAAAGCCTTCCTTTACAGCTTCCAGGTCAACTCGCGGATACAAAGACTTGGTGATCGCCAAAGCTTGGCTGGCACTAGTCGTAGCCGTATCCTTGAGCATGGCAGAAAGTCGCTCGGGAGCTTGCCTTATGCGCGTGATCACTTCGCCTTCGTTGGCTGGCACTGCCTCCTGGGGGTAGAAGCGTTCCATGATGGGTCCAATTGCCACCAGAAGCTCATGGCGGGACGCGGCCGCAGACTTGATTTTCTCTTTGAGAATATCAAACTGGGCTTGCGTTTTGCACTTGTATTCTGAAAAAGCCAGTCGGAAAACCATTACTTACAATCCAAAAGACAGTCACAAAGGAGTAGGCAGAAGTCTTACCTTCGAGCTCCCGAGTGGTTCGCTCCAATTTGGCCTAGGTCTGATGTTCAGATTCGCGGGCCTGGCACTCGGATTCTTCCGCAGCTTGAAGCCGATCGCGCAGACCTTCGGGAAAGACAAGATTAGAGGAATTCATTTGGACGACAAGCTGGCAAAGACAAAAGGGACTTACTCCCTAAGTCGGCTGAGTTCTCCACGCCTTGGTATCTCAGTTGGTTAGCTTCGTGGCGTACCTCCCTAAGTCGGCCCTCATACTCAGTTTGCATCAACCACATCTCGTTCTTATGATCCCTTTGGGATTTGAGATAGGGGGCAACCTGTCGAAGATATTGGGATTTGTGTAATGTCCGCGCTCCCAAGTTCTGAGAGGTACCAGAAGAAAAAGAAATCAGAAGAGCCCCCAGTTCAGAAGAAACTTCAGTTTAGAAGGAACAAGCAAGTGGACTTACCGTAATCAGTCGGCGGCATTCCTCAGAATGTACGCTGAGCTCGGCTAGTTCCGCTTCTTCGGCCTCATCGTCTATAGTAAAGGACGCCGCCTCTACTTCAAGAGCAAGGCGGAGGGGGGACCTCGGTGGCGAAACAGGGCGCCGCGAGATCTCCTCCACTTTGGGGATCGCGGCTTCCGCTCGCTCTGGTGGACGAGACCTCACAGCCGTCGCCGCAGGAGTAGCAGAGGACGGCGGCTTGGCGGGTGATTCAGCAGTGGCCTGCCCGTTGCCGGGCGCTGCTGTAGAAGACTGGCTGGGTGCGGCCTCTGGTGGAGTAGTCGGCCTGGCCACCCTGTCCACGGGAACCGCGTCGCTAGGTTTCCTAAAGACAAAGAAGTTGTCAAGATTTGGAAAAGCAAAGAAAAGAGTCAGTAGGTGATTCACCTGTTGGACTTCTTTATTCTAATTGCTGGCCCTTTCCGAGTGGTTGAACCACTCTGGGCGGCACCAGCGCTTGTGCCGGTCGGAGGTGCTGGGGCAGCTTTGTCCCTTGGAGCCGCTTCCGGTTCGCCGCTCGTCTTAGGCAGCGGAGCCGTGGCGGTTTCAGGTGAGACAGCTTTCTCCCTTGGAGCCGCTTTCGGTTCGCCGCTCGTCTTAGGCGGCGGTGCTGTGGCGGTTTCAGGAGAGACGGCTCTCTCTTGAACCTTTGTCGGGACCCAAAAATCGAGTCGGTTCCCTGCTGTGCTTTACCTGTACTAGTCCCTAGATCAGTAGCTAGTACACACAGATTTTATAGACTTGAATCATTGCCATTACGAAATAGTAAAATGTTTACATCAGAGTGCAACACTTAGTACAATAGTTTGGCCCACTGCCTTACAAGAATTGCGGAAGCATAGTGAATAAAGAACAAATAGTAAGTCTCAATTATTTTCAGAACAACCCCACAGGCAAGCTGTAGCTAAGCGACCTAGCCGTCCTTAATAATCTTCGTCTTGAACTCCTTCAGCGAAGTCATCCTCCTCATACTCTTCGCCATCCAGGGAGTACAGCTGAGAAGCGGGATCTACTCGTCGGATTGAGCAGCCCCGTGACCAAAACACGAGGGTGAGTATTATTTATAATACTCGCAAGCTAAGTGACTAAATGCAATGCGGGCTCTAGGCTCTTAGGTTAATTTTGCGTAAAGCCAATTTTCAAAGAAATTATCCTAGAAGTTGAAGGCACTTTTTGAAAAGTGAACACATTTGAATTCTTTTCTTTTCAAAGGCCGGCACCAACCGGTTTTGCCCAAACCTGGCTATCTCACGGTGCTAACTGTGGTTTTCTCATATCCTCGCAGCACCTACTGCAGGATAGCAAAATCCCGTTTTGAAAACAAAAAGATGAGATCAAAACTACCATTGCAGTTGCGCCACCGTCGTCCGCTCTTAATCGTGAGCACGGCTTTCTAGAAAGTTTAAACTCTGCAGAGTGTGCACGCTTTACCCACGCCAGGTGTCTTCACCCAGGAATCACCCAAAGGAGAAGGAGCACCACAAAGCCTTTCTCCAACATTCCCCTATCCAGGCATTCCCTCTAAGGATTCCACCGCAGCGCCAGTATCGTCGGTTGGCTGAAGCCCCCTCTTGAGCCAGTAGTACGTGGTCGATCTCCATTTCCTACTTCCGCCAGTGGAATGCCCGAACTAAAGGTCCGAAGGCTACTCAGCCAGGCCCTACCCATAATTGGGAAATGTGGCCACACTGTTGTACTTAGCTTTGGGACTACAAGGAATTGGTCCTTAGGGAAATGGGGTGGATCCCCACTGGGCCCTCGTTTTAAAAAAAAGAAATCTCCACTAGGCAACCGTCCACCCCAATTCAAGTTTAAAAATATTTGAAAACCCTAGGCAGCACCTATTGCCATGCTAAGCTCTTTCCCAAAAGAATGATAGCACCTACTAACATTCTCAAAACATAATTTGCACCAACAAATCATTTCAGCGATTAATTCGGCATCACACAATAAAAATAATTCTACAATTGCAAAGCTAAGCATGGTTTTCAAATATTCTACTCAGGGGTGATTGTTAAACAATAGGTGGTATTAACCTAGGGTTTGCAGGCACATAATATGTAATTGTGGTACAAGTCGGATTTATCTAACCCTAAGTTTAAATATCGTTTTAACAGTGACATAGCATAGCATTTACAAAAAAATCTAATAAAAATTATTTTAAAACAGTAGGAATTGCAGTGATCAACAGTAACTTGCCCTGGTTTGCGGGATCGACGGAAAACTCAGCAAAATCCGCGACAAGATCAGCAGGGTTCGACCCTGACGAAACGAAATACAATTAAACGCAAACTGGAAACACAGAAATTAATATGCATACAAATCATGTACAAAAATTACAGTAGGTAGTATTCTGTACATAGAAAAATACAAAATTAGTTTTGTAATTTTTCTGTACATTTTTAAATTACAAAAATTACTGGAACAATCCAACTTTGGAAAATTACAGAGAAATTAATATTGCATAAAATAGTACCAAATTTTTATGTAAAATACTAGATTTTAATACGATCCTAACAAAATTGGTTTCATAAATTTTGGAGCTTTCTAGAATTTTTTAAGAATATTTGAAGTTCGGACCAAATCTGGAAAATCAGAAAAAGAGAAAATGAAGATGGGCCGGCCCACGTGGCTGCCTTCTTCCTCTTGGGGAAATCAGGGCAGAACAGAGGAGGGTGGGGGGCGGCCATGGCGGCAGCGATTGGGGCGACGGCGGCGCTCCGGCGAGGGGCGGCGGCGGGCGGCGGCGCGGCAGCGACGCGGCGAACCGGTGGGCGGCGGCGGCTTCGCCAGCGGCAGCCCGCAGCGGCGGCGTGGCGGCGAAAGGCGGTGGCGGGAGGCAGCGCACGGCGCGACGGCGACTGGGAGGCGGCGCGGCCGAATAGGGGGGTGGGGGAGCACCGCGGCGGCGAGGGGAAGACGACGACGAGGTCGGCTCGGGACGGGGAAGCCTGAGGCAGCGGCGCGACGTGCGCGGCGACGGGGCAGCACGGGTGGTGCAGCGGCGGCGTCGCCGGCGGCGAGCTAGGCCGGGCGACGGTAGGGGAAGATGGAGGGAGGGCAGGGGAAGGCAGATGCGCCGGCGGTTTGGCTCGAGGTCCTCCGGAACGGCGGCTCGGCGGTGACCGCCGATGAGAGGGACGAGGGACCACGACGAGCACGGCAAGGCTAGCTTCCGGCGATCTAGGGCTAACCTACGGCTACCACTACCACTAGGAAAATACCAGGGACGAGGATGACGAGATCTTACCTCTGTGAGTGGAAGATCGAAGAAGGAGCAGTAGCGGGGAAGAACGAAGAAGACGACGACGATCGGGGATGAATACAGCAGTTCCGGAAGCGAGCTCCTGCTGTCCAGATGCGAAAACGAGTTCATGAGAGGGTGAGGAGGGACGTCCTCGAAGGAATTTGAGAATGGCGGCTTACTGACGAAGCAATCGACGAAGAACGGGAGGAGGGAGAATGGATCTCGGGAGAGAGGGTGGTGTCGGTGGGCTGCTTTGGTTTTAGGGAGGATGCTGCGCAGGAGAAGGAGAGGGAAATAGGGAGGGTGATTGGCAGCTAGATGGAAGGGTGCAAAAGGTTTCACACCTCAGTCAAAGGAATCAAAAGGGAAACAATAGGGAGAGGGGAATTTGGGAGAGAAATCAGGGAAGAGAGATCAGGGGAGAGGGAGAAGAAAAGGAAGAAAAGAAATAATCCTTATTGGCAAAATAGAAAGTACTAGCTATAATTATTTGTAAAACAAATTAATCAAACCAAATTTGTATAACATTTTATTTATTTTAAATCAAATCATCATGCAGTCTTTTATTTAAAATATTCATTTCGTTACTCAAACCAAAATATATTTAAAAATTATTTTTATTTTGCGAGTAACATACCATTTTCAAAGTTTTAAATTTAAATTAATTTTCATGCCATGCATATGCATATGAGTTTTAATATTTTTGAAAATGAGGATGTTACAACCTTGGGCCCCCCGACAGCAGGACCTCGGCGCAGCCTCCGCAGGGGAGTCTCGTCCTCGCTGGAGTCCTCCTCCAGAATCTCCTTCCCCTTCTTGGGCGGACGGTCCTCTGCTGGTCCTTCCGCGGGATGTTTGGCAAAGGTCGCCTTGTGGACGGGGGCTTCGGGAAGAGGGGGCTCCGAGAAGAAGTAAGTACGATCCTGCGCGAGTCAAGAAGACCAGTCGGCCAAAAGGAAAGGTATTTGCATTATGGACTTCCGAGTGGTCATACGTACCGTGGGAGCCGGATTCTTCAATCCAAAAGCCTTGGGGCAGTCGGCATTCTCAATGTCAACCCCTGGCGCAAACAGGTCGGTGACCCGGGAGACTATAGCCTTTTCAAGAAGATTTTCCTCACCTTCCCGAGTGGTGTCTTGCCGACCTGTATATTCGAAGGCAGGATGGACGCGCTCTTTGGAGGGCTGAATGCGACGAGAGACAAAGCTAAGTATCGTGCCTACGCCGGTCAAACCCTCCGACTTCAGTTGCTGGAGGAGGGGAAGAAGTTCCTTGACTTGGCCCATCTCAGGACCACTCGGAAGGAAGGACCAGGATGGTGCAATAGAGGGGCATGCCCCGACGAAGGATGGAAGAGGCGAATAAAGATTGGCACAATAAAACCATTCCCCATGCCAACCCTTGTTGGAGGTCTTAAAGGGGAAGGCGGGGTAGACCTTTTGGCCCCTTCCCTCAACTGGAAGCCCGCGCCGCCAACAGCTTTGGGCGCTTTCTTGTTGGGGAAAGGTTTGAGGAGGAAAAGGAAGCGAAAAAGATCAAAGTGCGCGGGTATCCCGAGATACGCCTCGCACAGATAGATGAAAGAAGAAATGTACAAAATAGAATTTGGGTTGAGATGTGTCAACTCGATCCCATAGAAATTCAGGAGACCGCGGAGGAAAGGACCCGCGGGAAGGCTAAAGCCGCGAAGGAAAAAGGATTCGAAAACCACAACCTCGTCGGAACGAGGAGTGGGGACGGACTCACCGGCTGCTGCCCTCCAGGCGATGAGCTCTTGCAGCGGAAGAACTCCAAGCGACACCAGCTTGTTCAGGCGCCGATCGGTGGAGATCGAAGTGCTCCACTCCTTAGTCTTCACGCCAATGGTGGTGTCACCGGAGGTAGCGGGGGAAGACATGGCAAATCGAAGCTTTGGGGGAGATCGAGCGGAAAGCGGCGGATCTGGAAACCCTAGCGGCGAGCGCGGCGGCGGATCTCGCGAAGGAAGGTGAGGCGTCGCAGGTGCGAATGAAGGTGTGAAGGCCTCGTGAACCCGTGCGTTCAAATATAAAGGCTCGCATGTTAATTTTGGGCTGGGCCTTGGCCTGGTTTAAAATCCACGTGACGGAAATCAAGGCCGTCAGTTGCGAAATCACAGCCAGTGGTTTTAACGCTTCTGGACTTAGCCAAAATTCAGCCTCGGCAGCAACCAGTCGGGTCGACTGCTGGCAGAGCCATGAAATTTTCAGCATTAGTTTCAACTTGATGTTGAAATGCCCACCTCTCGATATACCCCATGATGGGTCACTAGCCGGTCTCCGCATGTCGGGATTGGATACTGAGGATGTCAGGATAGAGTTTCGATGGTATGCTCTATTTCGGGCCTATGCTATACGCCGAGTCACGGGTATGGATGCCATATGACTAAACTCTATTCTCAAGGTACGCCCCGTGGCAGGGGTCGCTTGCCGTATTTCCCGATAGCGAAATACGGGTACCGCTTGGCTGCCAACAATGATATGCCCCATGGGGGACACTAGCTGTGTGCTGCAAGTCAGATACAGATTATCATTGGGCCGAACCTTTTTTGGATGGTATGCTCCATGTTGGGCCACCAGCCGTATTCAACGAGTACGGGTGCCGGATGGATAAAACAATGGTATGCCCTCTAAGGGCCCCCAGCCGTGTTCTACACCAGTCGGGCACAGGTACCACTCGGCTCTTCAGCCAAAATAAGGGGTATGCCCTCTATGGCCATCAGCCGTACTCTACATCAGTCGGGTTTGGGTGCCTTAAGGTTAATGATACGTCCCACGCTGGGCCAATTGCTGTGACATGATCAGGTATCAGACAACCAAAACATTGGAATATCCTCTAGGATTACAAGTTGTACGAATCGGGTACAGGTACCGCAGGGCATGAGATACGCCCCATGTAGGGCCTATTGCTGTATTCCGCATGACGGAAGCAGGTATGGAGCAGCCATATTTCTTTGGTACACCCCACGATGGGTCACTAGCTGTACACCATAGGATGAGTACAAATACCACTCCTTCAAAAGGAAAGTGGCAAAAATGGCATCCCTTAAAAAGGGGTAGAACGCCAATACACCGGTACTCCCGGGCTGGGCATTGCCCAGAAACTAACACAAGGATTTCATAAGTCCTTCACAGTCTCCTTGCAGAAAAACGGTTATTCCGGAAGAAACCAGTCGGCTGGTCCTTCAACTCAACTATAAAGCACTCGGGGGCTACTATGGACAACATGGGCCCCGGGTAGGCGCGCGATGGGCCCAAGCAGTACCAGGCGGGGGCAGCCCAGCTCGGCTAAAGGAAGGAGGGAACCACTCGGACTCGGCGAATTCCTGTCCGACTCGGCCAGCCTTGGATATGGAATATACACCCGACTCGTAAGGGGTGCTGTAATTAGAAACCTTGCCATCTATACACGCGCAGGGACTTAGAGACAGGATTCTACCCAGAGTAGGACTCCTCCTCGTGTCCGGCTAAGACTTCTTGATGTAACCCGTACCCTCCTCCACTATATAAAGGGGGGTAGGGGGCCGTAGATGGGCACGCTGGATACGATCCAACTCAATCTAGTCTACGCTGGAGACAACCCGATCTCATATTCTCGAGACGCAATCCATTGTAATCGAGATCCACATATATAATCCCAACGAGCACAGGACTAGGGTATTACCTCCTCCGAGAGGGCCTGAACCTGTATAAAGAAGGCTCCCACATGTCTTGTGTTACCATCAGGCTCTAGATCTTGACGCACCCGTTTAATTCATTGCCGACAAGTACCCCCGAAGTACATACCGTCGACACCACTACAATCACACCTACGTAAAGTTATTGTCACCTGAAGTTGACTGTTATTTGGCATACATGTAGTATTTATTGTATTCTAGCAAAACAGTAAGGTTTCCATGCAAATTATTGAATCTTGTCGCATTTATATTAAACTTGAAGTTTAATCAGATATTTGATATGAGTAATTGGGCATTAATAAAGAATCTAGACTTTGCAACCCATAATTTGTTGGGATGATTAGATGCCTGGCACGGTGTGCAGCCCTAGCAGGGCATGCAACAACGTGGTACGAGTGCGCCACCTAGCGTGGGCTGTGGCAGCCCAGAGCAAGCGCGTGGCTAAGAAAGTATAAGTCTAAGCTCACTGCATATAAATGTTTAACCCCCAAATGATATTGCGTGGAATCGAGATATTTCTCAAATAATATCACCACCGAGCATAAAATTTTGAGCTTCCACCTGTAGTTGGGGACTTTGGGCTTGTAGTTCCATTAGTCTTGTGCTCATGAAAGGGGATTTTATAAGTATGCTATAGTAAAGATCGGATCTCGGCATTAGGGGGAGAGAAATGCCCATGTTTTGTTTTAAATGTCTATGAGATCCTGATTGAAAGATTCACGCACTAGTTAATACTCCTGTACGCCAGTAGCGAGGGAGTGCTCCTGTACGCCTAAAGCGAGGAGCCTGCCAGATATTTAAAGTAGTTGGAAATTATTTACCTGTAGTAAATGTGTTGCTAAGAGTGTAATACCCCGGGTTGAATAGTATATCCACCTTTGTGGAAATTGACTTGTTGGGTCATGGTCTAAAGACCG
Organism: Raddia distichophylla; assembly: GCA_005191435.1. NCBI lineage: Eukaryota > Viridiplantae > Streptophyta > Magnoliopsida > Poales > Poaceae > Raddia > Raddia distichophylla. Next base: position 1,346,167 of record SPJY01002156.1, on the reverse strand, counting down.
CGGGGACGCCTGCAGGTCTTAGATCCAACGGCACTAGTCAAACAATTGCTCACCATTCTTGGTATTCTCCTGTAGAGAAATTACCCTGAAGGTTATGAGCCTCCTGAAGAGGGTCATCCTAAATATGAATACCCAGCAAATTAATGCGCACATGTTATAGTGTTGAGAATGTGGGACGACCAAGAATTTTTGTTTGGAAAATAGCAAAATTATGGTTAGTATGGAGACATGCTCATTTATGAGACATGGAGAGAAAGTTGTCGACACATATTGTTCCTCTTAAGTTGCTATGATAAGGATTCTGAACTAAGTCCATGGCATGGCGCCTGTAGCGGGTTATATGGCAAGCAACTAAGGACGAACCATGAGGCCGATTGGAGTCTGAGAGCCAGTAGCTCTGACTCGGGGTCATTATAAATAATGAGGTGGTGAAAGCCCTAGTTCAAAGGTCCCTGAAGTGACCTGTACTCTCCTATGTGTAATAAATGTTTCGCTAAATAGTAACTATGGCAGATGATATAAATAAATATGCAGTTTATGGATTATGAAAATCCTTGTTGAGGTCCCAGTAGGACCCATTGTTCTTTGTGATAAAGGTGATAAAATCACGACATAGTAATGAATCTCATACCTAATAATCCCTTCCAGAAGTAGGGGTTCTTTCCTGAAGAAAGAGAAGTTCCCTGTAGGAACATAAGCACTTTCCTAAAGGAAGATTAATTACCAGTCAGTGTTTAATATACACCAATGGTCCCCTAAAGTGGACAATGACCTATTGATACCTGATATTGGAAGTTCACCACATAAGCACTAGTGATATGCATCTCCTGCCAGAAGATGGCAGTGTGGTGGTGTTCTCTTTGTACCCTGAAGGTACGGTATGAATTGGTGATAATGGCAAATTGATTAATCCCCTGAATACCAAGGTAAGACTAGCTATAGTGGTACAACCATCTGTATAAGACCTGCTGAATAGGCTATTTGGTTGTAGTTGAACCACTTGTGAATAATTGCAATAATTGAGACCCAGAAGGTCTGATATGTTATATCCAGAAGATATATGATGTTGCAATTAACTTTACCCGCATGGTAGTGTGATTCCCTGAAGTGGAACATACTTGTTTAAACCTAAGACAATATGAGGAGGTGTTAGGGCCAGTAGTTCCTTGCCTCAAGTGCTATTACAAACACATAGTGCGGCGCCAACCAGAGGCTTGGGCCGGCACTAAAGCTATCTATAGGTACCTGTTGGATATGCGGGATCTCGGGTTGTTTGTTAACCGAGGACCATGATGGGTTATGTGGATGCGGGATTCATGTGTAATCCGCATATGGTTAAATCTCATATTGTGTTTTGAGATTAGTTCCTAATATGGAGCCTCATGTGTGTGCGTTTGGCTGGAAAGGATGGTGACCACATCTAGAAGTTATGTGGCATGAGTACCATCCATACCCCCATGATTATCCATGAGGATAATATTGCTTGTATTGCAGAAGTGGATAGTGGTACTTGAGGATTAAGCTATATTGTTCTCAAATTATTTTTGTTCACAGTTTCCAGAAGCATAGTGTGGTGGATGTTTAGAAGACATCAAAATGTTGAAAGACATCTATGGATGTCGTCTTGAGGGAGAGCATGAGCTAAACATTGATTTGTTCATACGAAATCCTGAAGATTTCATTTTTGTCAAACCCAGGGGGTTGACATGATGATCAATCAAGGTATTCTATCACACCACAACATAGATCCAGTAGATCTATATCATAAAAGTCTAGTAGACCGACTTGATCCTAAAGATCAGACCATGAAGGTTATATATTGTACTCCTTTTTTGTATGAGTTTTTCCCATGGAGTTTCTCATAGCAAGGTTTTTAACGAGGCAATATTGTAATACAACATGCGTGTGCAATGTACTCTTTTCTCCAGTTCTTTTTTTCCACTGGGTTTTTGGATGGAGTTTTTGATGAGGCATTGGCATAGCGTGGTTTTGCCCAAGGGGGAGTGTTGTAACCCTAAGGGTATTGTGGGCGAAGCCAAATATATCTTAAGAAGGTTTCTTGCCTGCCAAGAAGCCCTGCACTATAAATATGAGAGGCACCCCTTTGTATTCTGGAGACGAGATTAATAAAGATTTGTGCTGTGGCTTCCTCTCTACATCTCTGTGTTCATATTGTCTTTGATGTGATTGATCTATGTGATTGTGTATGAGCGACTACCACGTATATTACAATACTGACCACCACGACGTCTGCTCCACCATCACTGCCCCCATGCTAGTCCTCTTTGCCGCGGTGGCACTGCTGTTCGGGACCTTCCTCCCGCTCCTTGTGCCTTTGCGACGCCTCTGCTTCGAGCTCTCTTTTTCCCTTCTTCTCGAGCTGTTCCTGCCTCCTGCGAGCCTATTCAACTGATTTGCTGCAGTTCCAGGATGTGAGGATGGGTCCATGTTTGAGTACTACCAAGCTAGATGCGATGACGCTAGCGGGTGGTGCGATGTTCCATACTTCCAGTCGATTGCCTATGGGATTTTGGAGGCATACCACGCTGGACCTTTGCTATTTACAATGTTTCCGCCACCACTCTGTTGTTTAAACTTAATTCCTCTACCACTCTGAAGTACTTATGCTTTTGGACCTTGTATGGACAATAGTCCGATATATGTGATGTAAGCTGTCTATTATCGTGTTGTATGTGTTGTGATACCACTTGATGTATGGACATGCATGTTAGCCGCTGATTGACCTAGGAGCTAACATGAGACGCATGTCTGGTCGCCCCGGTTTGCCTTCGTTTCGATTAAGCTTATATGCCCATGTTGAATTGACAGCGGGCACGCCGATTGCTCAACCGAGCCAAGAGCGAATGAGCAGGGGTAAGCTCAGCCCTGTCACATCAAGCCTCAGAACAACTACTCTGACGTTCGCCTAGTAGCTCCTCAGCGTTACCAATTCGGCGGCGGTATGGCCTCCCCTCTTGTCCCGTTCCTCCTCCTCCCACAATCTCCTCGCCGCATCATGGCATGGATCGAGCCATCCTTGAGCGACCACTATCGTCTTGGCACGGATCGGACCATCCCCGTGTGGCTGATGGAATCTCAGCGTGGATTCAGTCATGCCCATGTGGCCGGCAGCATCCCGCTTTGGATCCGGTCATCCCTGTACGACCCATGGCATCTCCGTATGACCGACAGTGTCCTGGTGATTTGGTCATCCCCAGGAGGTGTACCGATGAGTCATCCCGGTGTGGCTAGTGGTCAACGTTTGTGGTTGTGACGTAGGCGACCAGGATGAAAAACCCTGCCTGTTTGGGCTAATGGTGGTGGCGCCCAGTGGTGCCACTCCCCTTCTTGAAGGCATTGGTGTAGCCACTATGCTTCTGAGGTAAAAACTCCTTTTGCAAATGGGTGACAACAGTGCATCTATGCCACTCGTTGAATGTGTCGCCTTTGGAGCTATGTGGTTGGTCTTCTACCTACAACGGTGGTTGCCTCTTCCTTGGCCTCGCCACAATGTCCTACCCTCGGTCCATTCGTTACCGTGAATGATAGTTTGTTGTAGAGTTCTTTGGAAGAACAAATGAGGTTGCCGGGTTAATCTACCATTGTCATCAGTCGCCACCGGAAGAAGGCCATTGCAACCATTGAAGGGAAAGTTGATGTGCGCTTTCAGGTGGCCCGCACATCACTGGGATTCTTTTGGCCGCTATTTTCGGCATGGTTCTACTAGTTGCGCCTCTCTGGTTTTTTTCGGTATTTTTAGAGGCTTTCTTCGCTATGTTTATGGCTTTGTAATAAGTGTTTTATGTTGGCCGTATATATCCCTAGTTGATGCAGATGATGGAAATTCTCTTCCATTATCTAAAAGAAGTGACGTGACATCTTCCATGGCGATTCAGCAAAGATATAGCGCCAATTATAATGTATTGCCTTTCAGTTTCAGTACCATGAATGCCTTCTTTCATGAAATATGTTACTATTAGATACTAGTCACAATGGACTCAGCAATTCTGGGTGAATTGGTTATTTCTATGAATTGGTTAGGTTGACCAAATGCCCACCAATCTGTCAATTCAATGAGACAAGCAGATGACCTGATAACCATAGTTTGTTGGTATAGGTGCCAACTTATACTACGTGTACAGAGTTCCAAACATGCTCAATTTCCATTCATTAATTTCTTCTCCTGATGACGTGATCAATCCTTCATGAAAACGTCTCACATCGCATTTATATATATATGATATGATACATCAGAGAGAAGATCAGCTCAGCCCTAAATAAACCAAATTAAGACAGCCAAGCAAGATTTGCTATGATCTTTGGAACCATCCTATTTCGGAAGTCTGAAGTGTAAAATGTTCCAACTTTGGATATAAAGCCACCAGATCTGGTACCTATCAAGTTGGCGTGGAAGTGTGGAACTGTGGAAAGTGTACGCCAATAGTTCAACAAGTCCGAGAGCAGCTCAGCTACACTTTTGTGCAAGTGAAGTGACATCTTCTGTATGCTCCATGCAAGGTTAGTTTGTTAGGTTGACCAAACGCTCACCAACAAGCTCCGCATGGCCTCTTATGATGATATGATCCCATCTGTCAATTAAATTATACAAGCCGTCCACCTGATTAAGAGTCTAAGAGGCTTAATTAGTTAGCAAGAAACAACACATGCTTTGATGCTAGTGTTTCTTGCAGTCTTAACTCTAGCCTGCAAACCAACTGGCAAAATTCAACCAAATGGAACCTAACAAAACTAACTTTTGCATTCAGACTTCTGATTAACATGCATCTGGAATCTGGATCATAGCAGTAGTTCTTGCAGCGAGTGTAGTGGTCGAGCAATGGCAGCTGCGGCGGCGGCTTCTGATCACTCTCAGGCCAGCAAGCTTAAGCTCCTCCTGGCGGCGCTGCTGCTCCTCGCGCTCGCGCGCCCGGCGGCGCCGGCGTGCTCTGTGGACGCCATATACAGCTTCGGCGACTCCATCGCCGACACCGGCAACCTCCTCCGCGAGGGCCCCGCCGGCTTCTTCGCCTCCATCGGCGGCTACCCCTACGGCGAGACCCTCCGGAACGCCACCGGCCGCTGCTCCGACGGCCTCCTCATCATCGACTACTTCGGTACGTAACCGATCGCCATGGCTGGATGCATGCTATCTCCTGCATCTGCATGTGAGCCCTGACGAACGTCGTCGTCGTCGGTGGCCGATGTCGATGTCGTCGATGTGCAGCGATGGCGCTGAACCTGTCGCTGGTCAGCCCATACCTGGACAAGGGCGCCGACTTCGGCAGCGGCGCCAACTTCGCGGTGGCCGGGGCGACGGCACTCGACCGGTCGTACCTGCTGCAGAGCGGCATCGTGATGCCGCCGGCGAACGTGCCCCTCAGCTCCCAGCTCGGTTGGTTCAAGTCGCACCTCAACTCCAGGTGCTCTTCCCAACAAGGTACTCCTCTCGCTACTAGAGAAATGGAAATCACTACATAGTACCTACCCATCCATCGTTACTGGTCATTCGTGAACCCGTAATAATGTGGCTTTACTGCCGATTTAATCCATAAACCGGTAGTGATAAGGGTCTGAGCCACGTACTAATAGGCACTATCACTACCTGTTTGACTTGCAAACTGATAGTGATACCGTGTCTGGTTTAATCCACAAACCAGTAGTAATACATGGTGGAAAGTAAAGATTAAAAGGAATACAAATCCTATTTTTTTTCTTGAGAGGATACAAAGAAGACGCACACAACTTGCTCCCTAACTTCTAACCCAAAGAATTAATGAGGTACTGGTTCGAGTCTAATATGTTCCCAAACTTTTTAAGCTTTTCTCATACTACTACTACTACTACCGGTGTTGGGAGTATTTCTCTAGGTTGGCTTTTTAAACTTCTCTCATATGACTACTACCAGTTCATGGAAGTTTTTCTCATAATACTACTACCGGCATTACTCCGAGTTGGCTATGATGTCAGCATGACATAAGCAATGGAACTTCGGAAAATGCCTATTGAAACCCGGCGTTGGGAGTATTACTCTCGCTTTGCTATGAAGTCATCAATGAATTTAGGAAAATGCCTATTGAAGCCGGTGATGATTAGTAGCTGGTCTAAGAGGATGATCAGCCACACTAGGACTAAGACACGACTCAGACTCCTACGAGAGGCAGCAGTGGGGAGTTTTTCGCAATGGGAGAAAGCCTGATGCCGCAATCTCGCGTCAAGGTGGAAGGCCTATAGGTCGTCAACTTATTTTCTCGAAGAAGAAACAATGACGGTATCTGAGGAATAAGCATCGGCTAAATCTGTGCCACCAGCCACGGTAAGACAGAGGATGCAAGTGTTATCGGGAATGATTGGGCGTAAATTGTCTATAGGTGGCTTTTCAAGTCCGCCGCCAAATCCCTGGGCTCAACCATAGCTTGACAGGCGGTGGAAACTACCAAGCTAGAGTATGGCAGGGGTACATGGAATTTCCGCCGGAGTGGTGAAATGCATTGAGATCGGAAAGAACACAAATAGTGAAAGCACTCTAACTAATAAAACTTAGCAACCTAATAATGAAACTTGATAATTCCTGATTTTCATGAGAGAAAACCCCGAGTTTCAATAATAAAAGTTCAAGTTTTAGTAGGCAAAAACTACAGTTTCAAAAGCGAAATCAAAAGTTCCGGTGGACAAAAATCCAAAGTTTCACTGAGCCAAAGACCAAGTTTCAATAGGCGAAAGTTCATGTTTTGGTAGAAAAAAATAGAAGTTTCAATGGAAAGATCCAAAAGTTTCGGCGGATGAAAAAAAATCTAAGTTTCAACAACAAGATCAAAAAGTTCTTTTGAACAAAACGAAGTTTCAGCAAAGCAAGATGCCAAGTTTCATGCGTCCATTGCTCAAGTTTCATGTAAAAATGAGGGATGAACCTCTAGATGCAAATATGGAAGTTCCACCGGAACGAACTCAAATTTTCAACAAGAAAAACTCAAACTCATGCGTATATTGCTAGGGTTCCATGCGAAAAGTGGTAACTCACCTCTTCCCTAGTCCTCTTTTTCTCTAGATCCAGTGAGCAGCCACCCCGTGCTTGCTGGATCCGGTAACCAAAAGTAAAACCCAAGCTTTATACTTTACACGGTTGAAGTTTCCATGCAAAAAATAGGGAGGGGGGGGGGGGGGG
>SPJY01002156.1:1192473-1338999 GCA_005191435.1 Raddia distichophylla | reverse complement strand
CCTCTCCTTCTCTGAATCCATTGGGTTACATCCTCCTAGTCTTCTTCTTCTCCAGATCCGACGAATCGCTGTACCGTGCTTACTGAATCCGGCCACCAAAAGCTCGTCTACTCTCTCACTATCCACATCCTCGTTGGAGATAGGAAGGGGGTAGAGAAGAGGTGTTAAGGTGAGAGGAAGAGAGATTGCTCCACGAGCTCGAGGACAGTAGTCACCAAGCGCTCATTGATGAGAGAGCGCCACTGCTAGCGGCGTCGGCCGATCTGGTCGGCGGTGTCCTCTGCTTGTGCGGGAGATAAGAGACAGATTCACAAGAATCACAGCTAGTGCGGAGACTAGTGCCGTTTGGGTAAGAAAAAAGAGAGGTTGTCATTGTCCGCAGAACGTGTTTCCTAGAAAAAAAATGAGGTGTCCACTATGTTGCATCCGCGAAACGCATGGCCCTACCCTTTGTGCGCCTTACGCGTCCGATCATTCGAACGGCCACAAGAAAGAGTTCCCATGAAAATTATTTGAATAATTAGTTTATGTATATAAGAATTCAGGGCCGTTCCTGAGTTTTTGGGGGGACCGGAGCGAAATTATAAACGGAGGCACCTAACGTAAGTATCAAAATATTTTGATACTACTATATATCAACTGAAAGGCACTATTCAATGTATTATAGAATTTGTACAAAAGTAAAATTTTTAACCTCAAAAGTAGATTAATAAAATAATGATTTGATTTGAGTTCTATGTAATATATATCTTATATCTATTCTTCATAATATGATAATCAAAGTTAGTTAATCACCTGACCGACGTGCTAGGATCACGATGTCGAGATCTGGCGATCTTTACTTTAGGATGCCGATGCCGCGCAGTCACGCAGGCCGCAGACGCCATCTGGGATTGACGAGAGATTAATAGAAGAATGAATCAATTTGGGTCTGTTCCGTTTTAAAGAGACGAGACGAGATTATTCAGAATTCAGATCAACTAACTTGATGGATGGACTGCTCACTGCTCCTGCTGACGACTGCCGTGCGCCCGTGCTGCTATCGTGGTTCACTGATCTGATTTGTGATGGCGGCGATTGCCGATTGGCGATGCTGCGCGCCCGCGAATTGGGAATCGGGATGACGGGATTGGAAGATGAGCCGACGGTTGGGTAAATTAGGTTTACACATTGGCTTCGATAGTTACGGACGGCCATCGGCCATCGCCTCATCGGACGGCTGGGATTGCTCACTGATGGCTCCTTGCTGATGCGTCCTTATTCAATATATGGGCCATTGGTCCTTTTCCTTCTATCGGTCCAGGCCATAGCACAACGAGGCCTGGTCGCCTGGAGCCCTGCATCGATCGAGAATTTTTTAATTATTTAGCTTTATTTTAATTTAGAATAAAAAAAGTTTCCGTTTTAATAAATTAAAAAAAAAGCCTTCTGGCGCCGGACCAACGGGCATTTTATTAAAGCCGCCCGTTGAACGGACGTTTTATTAAAAGCCGCCGGTCCAACGGGCGATTTAGATGACTATCGGGCCGCACGAGACAGCAGTGAAATCCCGCCCGTCGAACGGGCGGTTTTTGTACAGTTTCATAAAAACCGCCCATTCGACGGGCGATTTTTCGGGCGCACGCAATTCCCGCCCGATGGACGGGCGGTTTTTTTCCCTTTAAAGCAAACCGCACCGCTCCCTCCCCTGCGACACAGTACTCATTTCGGGAGAGAAGGGAGAGGCAGAGGCAGAGGGAGAGGGAGGGGGAGAGAAGGAGAAGGAGAAGGAGGAGAGGAAAGGAGAAGGGTTGAGGTATTTTTTGAATCTATTTTATATTTTGTATGTTGTAATGTATGAAAAACAAGGTAGGATAGCAATATGACACACAGTAGGTGAAATTAATATTCAGTTTGTAGATTATATTTAGGGTATAAGTTTTTATAATAATTAGGTAGATTTTTTGTATTACATATGTAGATTGGATTTAGGGTATAAGTTTTGATAATAATTAGATAGATTTTTTGTATTACTTATGTAGATTGGATTTAGGGGTTTAATTTATGATAATAATCGGGTTAGTTTTTGTATGATATATGTAGATTAGAATTAGGGTTTATGGCATGATAATAATTAGGGTAGATTTTTTAATACATATGTAGATAACATGTAGGAGTTATTATGTAGGACAATATGGAGGTTATACCTATCCATTAAATTTAGTGCGTATGTTTATGTTTTTGCAGTTTAGGTTTAGGGCTTAGAAATTTAGTGCGTACGTTCATGTTTTTTCAGTTTAGGTTTAGGCCTTAGAAATTTAGTGCGTATGACATGAGTGGGCTTGCCATTAGGGTAATAGTAGGCATGATTAATTTGAAGGAAAAAAAATCAAAAACCTCTTGGGAGTTGATGTATTTTTTTTGTACATGGTGAATGTCAGATAGAAAATATTTTAATATTTATTATGGACAAGGGGATATTAATTTTGGTCCAGACGGGGTAGACCTATCTATGTTCCAGTCAGTGATGTTAGGGATATCAAGGGCCACGGAGAGAACATTAGCAGGGCTAGAAAACTGGCTATTAGGGACGTTCGAAATGAACCCCAAAGAATATGGTCTGAATATCAGTGCTGTTGTTAGCCGTGCAACGGAAAGACCTTATTGGGAGTTGCTACCGATAAAGGCATCCTGTCGACGATTGAGATATCGATCTCAAGTCAACCAAGGTTCTTCAAAGAGGAGATAGGAGACACGCCGAACAACCACGAACAGCAACGAACAGGAGACAGGGGTTTTTATCCTGGTTCAGGCATCTCGGGAGAGATAATAGCCCTACGTCCAGCCTTTCTTTATATCAAAGAGGATTACAGGTGGAACTCAACGAGATTAGCTGGTCTCGGCGAGTAGTACGTGAAAATCTATTCGCCAGGTCTCTCTCTAAACATCGTAGGGGTCCTGTTTATATAGTACGGAGCAAACCGACCTACCGAGGAGTATCGGGCCGGACTAACTACGAGATCGTAACGAACTCATACATGCCAAATACAACCTACGGTAGATAAGGTAATCTCCTAATCTTGGGGGATCACGACTCCTAATCCAATCCGGGAAACCAACGTCCGGGTCTTCACGTAGTCGTGCAGAACTCTTGTTCGAGTAGGACTCAAACACGATTCCTTGGCCTTTACGCACCATGCCAGCCAGGAGGCTGTTCGACAAGACGCGTATGGGCCAGATAGAACCTTCCAGGGAACTGGGCCCTGGCAGGCTGTTCGATTAGGCCGTCAGGGAGTGGGCCATGGCAATGGGCCGTAATTTTATCCCCGACAGCTAGCCCCCGAGACTCAAGTGGAATACCTCACTAGAGTGGGGTCTTCCTCTTGAGACTCCAAGTCACGAAGAGGAAAATTTTGCTGCTACAGAGACATGTAACAATCGACCGAACAGGTTAAGGTTAAACCGAACAAGACGCGCTCGGGACCGAACAAACCCGCCCAGTGCCGAGCAACTCTGTCGCGTCGAACAGGGAATCGCTTCTGCCCGAGCAGAGTACCCAACCTTCAGTGCAGACACTGGAAAAACTAGCCGTTGGCAGACTCCAACGGTAACTTCCCTTTCTTCCTGCAAAAACGAGCAGCAAAACGACAAGAACGAACAGAAACTAAGAGAAAAGCGAACAGCGCTAGGAAGTTTAAGAAAACCGGTAGAGCGCTTTGCCTAACTCCCAGCCCCCGTTGTGCAGCTGCTCGAAAACCTGAGTTTGCGAACTCGAACAGGTGCACAAGAGAAAAGAGCGACACCCTAGCCCCCGGTACGGACGATGCTCGAGAACCTGAGCTTGCGAACTCGAGCACGTGCGTAGAGAGAAAGAGCGACACCCGTACCTTGCCCGATTTGTTCCATAGTCTGCTCGTTGACGTAAGTTAGGCTGTTCCGAGAGTAACCGAGCAAGGAAAGTGCCTCTGCCGCGGGGGGCTTACGAGAGCAGGCTTTGCCAAGTGGTCGCGCCAAGCAGTAAGTGCCTCTGCCGCGGAGGGCTTACGAGAGCAGACTTAGCCGCAAGGTGGAAAGGCCGTGTTACGCAACCCTGAGTTTAGGAACTTATCGAAACTAGATATGGGTAGGGAAAATCCTTAAAAGTACGGAGTCAAAAGTTCGCAGGGCCGGACAGCCATCAAGTGTTACCAGAGAGAAAGGGTAGTCTGAGAAGACAAGCAGTGAAATGGGCGCAGGGGCCGCGAAAATTCACTGAGAATTGGATTGAACTTTAAATGGTGCCCGAAAGACTTGGACGAACTGAGGCGCGAAATTTACAAAAAGCGTAAAGCTAAGCAAACACAGAAAAGACCTACACAAAGAACTTACGAAGCTGGTCGATGTTCCAAGTGCTAGTCAGCTCTCTCCCGTCCTCCATGGCCAGGCGAACAGCCCCCGGGCGAGCAGTAGAAACGACCGTGAACGGGCCCTCCCAACGAGGAGTTAACTTGTTGGCGTTGGACAAGTTCTGGACACGGCGCAGAACGAGGTCGCCCGCCTTCAAGACCCTTGGCCGAACTGATTTAACATCCGATGGTAATCCAGTCTGCCAGTTTTCAGAGCTATCCAGTAAAGGGTCCATCGGAACTTCCATCGGAACATCCGACGCGGGTCGGAACATCCGACGGGGCATCAGAACATCCGATGCGGGATTAACTGCACAACGGCTAGTTTTCGGGATTCCCTATTTAAAGCCGTCTCTAATACCTTCCAAAGGCTGCTGACACTGTTTACAACCTGATTTGAGCCTAATTCGTACTGTTCATCATCTCTCTCAAAACCCTAGCCTTTCTCTCTCTTGTTCATCTTGTGAGATCTAGATCTAGAGAGATCAAGGCAACCCAAGTGCTCCGTGAATTAGAGTTCCTATTCTTGAGCACTTAGCGATCTAAATTTCTTCATCGCATTTGTTACTCTTGGAGGCTTGAAGGGCTCCTAGACGGCTAGGTGTCGCCGGTGAGTCGCCGATCTTTGTGTGGCGTGCCTCCGGAGTTTGTGAAGGTGCGAATCTACCTCCGCAAGGAAAAGGATTCAACTAGTGATCGCCGGTGAGTGCTTTGTGCTTCGCTGGTAAGGGGGATTAGGGTCTTGGTGATCCGGGCTTTGTGCCTTCCCTAACGGTGAGTAGGATCTCCCTTCAAAGATCCGAACATCGGTAAACAAAAATCGCTGTGTTTTTGTCTTGGTCTTGATCTGGTGTTTAAACTATTGGTATTGGCTTGTTCTGAGTATTCTTGAATAGATCTAACCTTGGTTTTGCGAGAAATCAGTTTTTCTACAGGTTTTCGATCAATTCCAGAACACCCCGGATCGGAACATCCGACGGCCGTCGGAACATCCGACCCAGATCAGAACATCCGACGGGGGGCTCTCTGGACCAGGTCGGAACATCCGATCTGCATCGGAACATCCGACGGGCTGGTCACTGTATTGACTTTATTAATTCCGCAATTTCGTTTTATTCGCCTATTCACCCCCCTCTAGGCGGCATAGCGATCCTTTCACCGACGAACCTCGACGTCGACTACTTCCTCTACGGCCGGACGTCTTCTCCTCGCGTTCTCCACTTCGTCGATCCCTACGTAAGTTTTCCTTTGACTCCAGTAGCCGCGAGTGCGCGGTTAGGGTTTTCTTGTTATCTAGAATGAATTGCCTGCTGTGTGTCTGCTTGGTTTTACATCTGTTTTGTCGTATAATTAATTTCGAAATTGGTATGATGCTTATATTTCCAACAGAAATCTTGTCATTCAATGGTTGCAATCTAAACTCAAGTCAAATTTGTTCAAAGTTGACATGGCAACTATTGGCACCATTGGCCATGAACCAAACACACTCTAGAATCGAACCAAACCTTGCACGCTGCACGATGCGATGGAGATACTACTCTAGTATACAGCATCATTTTGGATATTTTGGAATAGTAACGACCGAACGACCCTAGCGAGACTGGCGTAGACTGGCGTCACGCGCCGTCGTATCCACACGTACGGATCAGTGTGAGCTGTGACTTGCGGGCCGATTGACCGGCCAGCTCTCCATTGATATGATCACAAGCCCTTGCATTACTTCACCAGTAAACATACGCCGATACGCATGGCTAGTGCGTACCAAGTTCTTTATGTATAAAAAAGTTTGGTTTATATAGACACGCTGACGCCGAAAATAATTGTTTGGTTGGACTAAGGTACTGTTCTTTTGGGCTGATCTGAATAGCTGAACGGCTGAAATGACATAATTTCGAGAGATTCGAGGTAGTCTCAAGATTCGGATCCATTTCGTTTGACTTGCCTTTTAAAGCGTTAGGGCCCACTTTCAAAACAATAAAAAACAGACTAAAAAAATCAAATCATATGTCTTTTCAAAACATAGATAAGTCGTTAAGCTGTTAAGTCGTTAATCTGATAAACTGAAAAGAACAGGGTCTAAAACTTAATCTTCACTGTTGACTTTTAAACACGACTTTTGACCATTCGTCTTATTAAAAAATTAGCACAAAAATACAAAAATGTAAGTCATGCTTAAATCATGTTTAATAATAAAACAAATCACAACAAAATAAATAATATTTACATATATTTTTTGAATAAGAAAAATGGTCAAATAGAATATCCAAAAGTCAACAGTGAACTACAATTTGAAACGGATGAAATTTTTTTTTTACAAACTATTTGGTGTAAAATTTTGTAATATTTTTTATAGTCCTAGTAGGGTTTTATTTAGAGTTTTTTGAAAAAAAAATATTTTTTTTATATATATTTTTAGAATTTTTAAATTTTTTACTCAATCAAACTAAATCCAATCGAACCGCTAACCAGAGAGGCCTACAGCTAAGACTAAGAATAAGAGGGATGGAAAATATGTGTTGGCGCCGGTGAAATGGTGATTTACAAGAAGATTCCAGCGTTTCGTAGTCCAGAACTCTGCCTGTCATGAAGACTGATCGTTGTCCAGCCATTGCATCTCACCATTCAAAACTGATGCACCCGTTAGGCAGGTATTCTTTTGAATAAATATAAAAGTATAGAAACCAAACCGTCTATTTTTAAATAAATAAACACGAAAAAATTGCACCATTAGTTTCCAAACTTGTTTCGCTTATGCACATAAATCCGTAAGTATTGAAACAACTTATTTAGTTATCCAAACTTCCAAAACCGTTGCATTTAGGTCCATATACTGTTTTTAGGTTGTTTTGTTGATGTGAACTTCCATATTTCTTACTTTTAATGTGGGAGCTCTCGCGTACATGCAAACAAGGAGAGGTAGAGAGGCGAGAGGGGGAGAGATGACAAATAGGTTCCATAATAAAAGCAAGAAAAAAAAAAAGAAAAATACCACGTAGCCGCTTATATATCAGTTCACATCACCAAAACAGACTAAGAAACAAGCCTATGAACCTGATTGTAACGTTTTCGTAAGTTTGAGTACCTAATTAAACGGTTTTGATACTTACGGATTTATGTGCACAAACGAAAAATGTTCGGAAACTAATGGTGCAATTTTCTCAATACATATTACAAAAAACAACGGTACACATATTCAACAAAGGAATAAAAAAAGTAAACTATAAAAAACAACGCGTACACACATTATAGAAAGCCACTAATATTCAACATTTTCATGAAAAATCGCTACACATGCATAATTTAGATTGAAGGGCATTTGATAATAATTTTTCAGCGTTGATTAAAAATCAATTTTCATCAATAGCATTGACGATAATATCATGATAAATGAATAAATATAACCGCCTTCTTTCCCATCTAACTCCCTCTATTTTCAACCTCCAGCGATCTTCGGCGGATGGATCCGCTGGGCTCAACATGGGACTTATCAGATCTAGAGAAGTAGACCGCTAGAAGGAGATATATTCCTATTTTCGTCGTGAAACACGAGCCATATACGTATGAAACTTCGGATATACCTAGTAAAATTTTGTTTTTGTTCACACTAAGCATCTTGTATATGAGGTGATTTTTTGTGATAACAGTGAAACATGATGCTTCATAAGGATTTTTTTCATATTTCATCACTTTTTATATTTTACTAGCTCTTTTGTCATATCTTATCATACACTTAAACTGTGTTACATCATGTTTCAACAATTATTTCGTCATGTGTTCATTAGTTATGTTCAAGTTTTTTTTATATGTTTCATCAATTTTCGTCTAAGTTTCTACTTATTCAAGTTTGTTTAGTACATTGTCAGGTTTTATCGATAGTAGATTTCATCGGTAACTCTTCAAGTTTGATCATGACGACAACAACATGACGCAAACGTCCGGTGAGATCGGACGGCCGATTCCTGGAGTTTTTCATAAATAAATGATATTTGTTCAGAGAGAAAGATTGCTTAGTGAGCAACAGTGACACCGTGGCGAAAAGATTTTGCATTGTCATGCAAAGTCAGCATAACATTATATTTTTTATTTCCACTCCAACATGGTCTTGTTCTTTTCGGTATAAATTAAAATTAAAAAGCTAACGTTGGAGCCACCACGGGGGAGTGAGAGTGAGGGCCTGTTTGGTTCTCGGCTAGAAGTGCCACGCCTCACATTAGGCAAAGTGTGGCAAGCCACAAAAGTGTGGCGGAGAAAAGTCTATAGGTTTTACTAAAAAGTTTCCTTGTTAAATGCAATGCTTCATATTGCATCCTGAGCTGCACTCAATTGTGTATTTTAATCTTTTTAATATCTATCATTGTTTGTATATAAGTCGGTCCTTAGATATGAAAGGCTCTAGGCTCTCTGCCTATATGTGCTCATAGTCTACTTCGTATCAATCTATTGTGTGAGTTCTCTTCGCGTTCAGTAAGGAATACTTAACTCTCAAATTTGTCCCAACCGTGTTCATATCCTCCCTCCATGATTAAAACCCCGTATCAACCGAATTGCATCAATCTAGTTTTTTTTTTGGAAAACCACATCAAGGATGAAAAAAAGAAAACCATCTCTCACTAGCAATCACATGAGGAGTGACCATCACTTGGCGGCAGAGGCGGACCCTACATCAGGGCACGTGGGGCCTTGGACCCACCTAAAATTTCAGAGCCCATTTATACCAAGTTAAAGTATAGAGAATTTTTTTTTTTGATATTTTGGCATGTAAGTAGGCCCATTGCTAGTAATTTAAATATTCCAATCGATGTGATTATGAATCAGTGTGTTTATTATTGTTGTGTTCCTATATTTTAACTAGTTTAGAATGTATTTGGCCAACGGTAGACAACAAATATTTTAGTTTTGCCCCAGCTATATTTTCATCCTGCTTTCACCACTGCTTGGTGGTTGATGTTCCTGGCGGGAGTGTCTTTGCGTGTTGTTTAATGGTAGCAGGGAAATTTGTCTATTCGCCACCATGAAGAATGACACACTTTCATTTGCCACCCTGCACAATGGAACCATAGTTTATATGCCATTTTTAGGGTTGTAAACTAATTTATTTGCTTTTCTCCTTCAATAGTCCTATGATTTGACACATTTCCTTATGGACCGGTAAATGAGGAAAAGGGGAGAAATAACTAGAAAATGGGTAAAATTGCAAATAAGCGTTGGTTCTAGTGGCCGGGGTGTCATTTTAACTAAGCCACCGTGCGGGTTGGCAAATACTAGTAGAAGTGTGTCATTCTGCATGGCAAATATGGAATTTTTCCATGGTAGCAGCAGGGACCGGACCAGTGGAGGGCGAACCGCGCGCCCAGCAGAAGAGCCCGACGACCTGAGATGAAACGGGAAACGAAGCAGCGCACGGTCGTACAACAACACAAATCAGGAATTAATTGAACAATGACAAAACTGACGTTTCATATATTTATTTCGCTAAAAATGACAAAAGAATAATGGAGATATGCTATTTCGCAGGCGTCTGCGCTGGACGAAATCTCATAGGCACCGCCTTCTCCAGCTCCGGCCGCCGGCGCCGCTCGGGTTGGGGTTATGGGTGGGCGGTTTTTGTGCTCCCCGGCTATAGATTAAGGATGGGGGAGGTGGAGGCCCGGCAGTTGGTCGGAGTTGTGAGGGAGCGGCACAGGCGTTGGGGGTGGGGAGAGATGGTGGTCGGGCTTGCGACCGGGGGGATCTGAACGTCGCGGCCGTCGTGGTTAGGGTGGACGGCGCCAGCCGATGAACAGGAGGTGGAGCGGCCGGCGGCGAGGGCGCCGCCTGGCTGGGCGGTGGCTGGAGGCGGCGGCGGAGGAGGAGGCGCGGAGCGGGTGCCTGCGCGATAAGCCGAGCGCAGGCGCCTGCGCACTAGAACCTCCCAAAGAATAAATGCTGAAATTCAATTGGGGAAACGGTAAAGGTTGGCTCTTCCGAGTAGCATTTTAACAACTCAGATGATTACAATGACAAATCCTCAAAGTCCAATGTTTACAGTGGTGAATAAAAAAGAATGGAGAATTTTTCTCGCTGTGTGGTATGCGAGTTTGCTTTACAGCCCAATGTTTACACCGTCAACTTTAGACCGAGGTGGCATGCTAGTTGACAACGTTTTTCGCTGCTTTTCGCTGCTACAGACCTTGGAATCATCCTGTTTCAGAACAGCAAAATATTTCAATATTACATACCTACCAAATAAGTTGGCATGGGGGTTATGCCAACTTTAAACCAATTAATATGATCACAAATCAATAGCTCAATACATAGTCCGAGAGCAGCTCACCTACATTTCCTTATGAAAGGTGAAGTGGCATGCATCTTTCATGGCGCTCCAGCAAAGATGGCGCCAATGTCTGGACTCTTCCGTTTAAAACTTTCAGTGCCATATGCCTTATTTTAGATACTCACGATCGATGGATTAAGCTATTGATCAGGGTGAATTGGTGAATTGTTTTAGTGTGCAATCTAGCCACCGTGGCATGGCTGGCATGGCACCCAGCATGCTCCATGCACAGGTTAGATTGTTAGGTTGACCAAATGCTCACCATCATCTGTCAACTCAATTAGACGATCAGCCCACCTGATCAGAAGGCTCAATTAGCAAGAAACCAAACATATAGTAGTAATCCCAATCCATGCCTTCTGGTTCTGATCTGCCTGATCTGATCATCCAAATATCCAATGAACACCAAACTAAACCCAGCCTTAACCTGCAGCATATCGATCGAAGAGCAGGTACAGCTTGTGCAGCTAGCGAGTGACGCTAGAATTAATGGCTTCTCGGCGCTCTCGACGCGCCGAGCTCGTCGTCCTCGCCGCCGCGCTTCTGCTCCACGCGGTGGCGCGGCCGGCGGCGCCGGCCTGCTCCGTGGACGCCATATACAGCTTCGGCGACTCCATCGCCGACACCGGCAACCTCCTCCGCGAGGGCCCCGCCGGCTTCTTCGCCTCCATCGGCGGCTACCCCTACGGCGAGACCCTCCGGAACGCCACCGGCCGCTGCTCCGACGGCCTCCTCATCATCGACTACTTCGGTAAGCAGCCATAGCTAGCCCATGCTTGCTCCTGTGATTTTAATTTTAGTGATTCTTGTGCTTCTCTAGTTCTCTGACAGCAGCAAGATCATCTCTTCACCAGAAACATATCGAAACCATTAGCAAAATGCTCAGAACTCTGGTTTGTTTCAGATTCCGAATGCCTACAAAGTTTCCTTGAGATTTTATGAAATTTTGCTGGGATTTTAAATCCCACCACGCGTGCAGCGATGGCGCTGAACCTGTCGCTGATCAGCCCGTACCTGGACAAGGGCGCCGACTTCGGCAGCGGCGCCAACTTCGCGGTGGCCGGAGCGACGGCGCTGGACGGGTCGCACCTGCTGCAGGGAGGCATCGTGATGCCGCCGGAGAACGTGCCCCTCAGCTCCCAGCTCGGCTGGTTCAAGACGCACCTCAACTCCACGTGCTTTTCGCAAGACGGTACGTGTGTGCACGCGAAAAAAAAAAACAAAGCGATACAGATATCTGTCTTAATTCTTGTTTACAATTTTTTTAGTGGTAAAAAACGGTTTTGCTGCTTCTCAGGCGACTGATTTTTAAATAAGTCTCAGTTTGATTTTCACATAGCTAGATTCTACCGTTATATCTTTTATATGTCCTATAGAGACGTTTGATCAACGGTAGAAAATCGACTTAAAGATAAATAACTCTCAGGTGCCTGATGATAAGTCAGCCCCGGTAAAAAAATAACATTCTGGCCTCAACATACTAGACTATGAGTGCATATGGCCAAAAAAGTCATTCCCACGTAACATACACTTCCATATACGTCGTCAACCCTCGGATCCCCGTGCCAAGATTCGTGCTCCGATCAACTCAGCCCTTACGCGGTTCTTTCACAAAAACTGCTGTGAAACTTTAAAAAATGGAACTGGGCCTTTCTTCCTCCTTCTCTCTTCTTGAGTTAGCTAGCACCTGGCGGTGCCGTTGCCACAGTCCAGGCACAACAAAACAGACGGCAATTAGCATGGCAACGGGTGGTGCGGCTCCGATGGGTGCCACCGTGGTCACACGCAGCTCTCACAGTGGTCGTTGTTAGAAGGTGCCGGTTGGTTCGGGGAGAGAGATGGGATGGGGAGAGAGAGAGAGGAAGAAAGACTTGATTGATTTTTTTCAAAGTTTTAGGAATATTTTTGCAAAACAACCATATGAGGGTTGAGTTGGACTATGTAAAAACCTTGTGGCGCATCATGCCATCATGTGGTCATCAAGGTACATTTACCTGTATATACCTGAGGAAAACCCGCTTTGTATTTGTCCTATTACTGTGACGTACATGAGTAGAGTCTTATACAAACATTTAGCTAGTAGAGGTGGAAACGAGCTAAGCTCGAGCGAGCCAGGACTGGCTTGGCTCAGGCTCGTTGGAGTGACTGAGGCAGGAAGTAGGCTCAGCTCGTGCTCATTTGACAGGTGAGTCGTGCCCAAGCGAGCTAATTATTAGTAGCTTTAACCAGCCCACAAGCACTTGCAAGCCATTGACCAAAGGGGGGAGGAGGAGGAGGGGGAGATGGAAGGAAGGGACTATCAATGCAAGGAACTAGGCCTCAATCAATCTTACAAAGTTTATTATGGAAACCACGCCCTTTCCTTCCTAGACTTAGCGTTCAAATGATAGAGAAGGCAACCTTTTTTTAACCCTGGTTTAGACCCTTCCCATACGAAGTAATAACTTTACGTCCAACATTTCTTTACTTATGTGAGATATAAATACAAAGGGAAAACCTTGATCAAGACTCTCACCGAGATCAAGACCATGCTTTAAAGCTTCAATAAGAGAACAAATCTCGCTGAGAATTGCGATTGTGGGGGTGTATGATATGTGTAGATGTACGTATGCATGTTGAGATGTGTTGTTTTTATACAAGGATTATATGTGAGTATATATAGTGTCTACATGCCGGCTAATCAATTTGGGATCAGTGTAGTCCTTGCCGAATATGAGTCAAACTTAATCTTCAAAGCGTCTTGAGTCATGCGGGTTGACGTAGAGTTGCTTTGGGAGCAAGTTGATCCTATACATAGGAAACCCCTGTATGAAAATTTAGAGATAAACAAATTAGAAAGTGCTACGCAACCGCTGTGTCGTACTTGCCATATCTGAACTGAAACCCATAAGGCCTAGCCATGCTATACCTACGTCGGGCTATGCTGTAGGCTAAAGCTAAACAAGAACCCCTATGTCCAAACTACGGAGGAATTTAAAGCTCAATTATCCTCGAGAGGCAATCCAGGCTACGTTCAAGATTTGGGCCATGAACATCACTTTGGGCCCACGGGGGAGATCAAATGATGTCAACACAGGCAATCCGATCCCCAACAGAGACGATCGCCAGTGGTGTTACCGTGCCAGCTAGGAGGAGGAGGAAGGCGGTGGCGCCATCAACCTAGAAGAGGAGGGTGGGGGCAGATCCATGGGAAGAGAGGTGGTGCAACATGCAGCCGTCGATGGGAAGAAGGGAGGTGGTGGTGTCATCTAGGAGGAGGATGACAAGGGGCTGCGCCATTAATACCACATTGACTAGATGGAAAGGGGTAGCAGTCGGAGGAGGTGGAGTAGGTGTGGTGGCGTCAACCGGGTCTGAAGGGGGAGGCGGTGAGGAGTGGTGGTCGGAGAGGTGGAGCAAGGGTGACGACACTAACTAGATATGAGGAGGGAGGTGGTGAGAGATGGTGGCGTGGCTGCCTGGGGAGTGTAGAGAGGAGTGGAGTGGACGCATTGCAAAAGCGAATGGGCATGGGTTGGATGGCTATTTATTCGGCCATGGCCCATGCTCAATGAGGACATGCAAGATGAGGTGGATTAGCTGTGCAAGAAATGAGCCATGTGAGAGGCAAACCTAACTCAGCTCGGGCTCGTTAAAATGAACGAGCTAGAAACATGGTTG
Source organism: Raddia distichophylla (assembly GCA_005191435.1). Taxonomy (NCBI): domain Eukaryota; kingdom Viridiplantae; phylum Streptophyta; class Magnoliopsida; order Poales; family Poaceae; genus Raddia; species Raddia distichophylla. Next base: position 1,324,662 of record SPJY01002156.1, on the reverse strand, counting down.
GGCACGCTCACTCGTGAGCCAAGCCTGACCTTGGTCTGCTCGAGGTTGAGTTTGAGCACTAATAGCTAGCATATCATAGATTTCCATTACTTTGGAACGCTTTGGTGATTTCCTCCCTTCCATGCTTTTTTATATTAGTAATGCTTTACTCCCCTCAAAATAATCCGAAGAAAAGTTGAGTGTTCGCATTTGACAAGCACAATATTATTATGACAAATTCAGATAGCCGAAAACGGTTGCATGCCTAATTAAAGTATTTTCCCCCTTCCACTCGATATTTATCTGAGTCCAAAATTTTTCAATTCAAGATTGCACGAAGAAGCTCGCGGGGGCGCTGTTCTTGGTGGGGGAGATCGGCGGGAACGACTACAACTATGCCTTTTTCCAAGGGAGCTCCATCGAGGCGATGAAGGCCTATGTGCCACAGGTCGTGCGGAGCATAATGGACGTCGCAAAGGCAAGCAATTACTACCAACACAAGAATTTCATAGAAAACTGTCTTCCCGTTTCTATTTTCTACTAAATTTCATGCAAAAGGAAAAATCTTCTGAAGTTGAGCACACCATTAGTTTAATAGAATTTTCCAGCTGAGCCATATTACGTACTGCTCCCTCTGTTTTTTTATTTGACGCTTTTGACTTTTGGACACAAATTTGACCATTCGTCTTATTCAAAATTTTATTGCAAGCATGCAAAAAAATAAGTGATGTTTAAAGTACCTTTGTTGATAAAACAAATCACAATAAAATAAATGATATTTACATAATTTTTTTGTATAAGACGAATGGTCAAAGGCGTGTCTAAAAGTCAAAAGCGTCAAATAAAAAAGAACGGAGGGAGTAGGACATCTTGCGGGACTCGCAAGAAATTTTCTTGTTTAACGAATGCATCAACCTATGAAGTTACATTGGTAGCTACTGGATATATATCCTTGCAAGAATTCCGTAGTAGGAGTATTAATTAACATTTTGTTGAACATTATATATGAAAGTTCCATCCAAGTTAGTTAAGCAGGCTCAACGCACAACTCAATCAAGGAAACAACACAATCCAATTAACGCCCACATGGAGTACTCATCGACTCATGCACTACAGGAAACGAAATCTGTGTGGGCAGCCGGAAACTCAGTGTCGGTGGCCAAAATCCCAACGACACACTAATGTCGGCGGTCAAAGATAAAGCCGCCGACAAAAGAGCATCACGGCTGGCTATATCGTCGGTCCAAATAAAACCGTCGACAATAGTTGCAATCAATAAACCACGCCTCCGCAAATTTGAATTTCTGATCCATATGGTGGATTAACCAACTTAACTGCTGTCAATTACATAATTAAGGAGGTGATCGAGCTAGGAGCGACGAGGGTCTTCATCCCGGGCAACTTCCCGATCGGGTGCTCACCGAGCTACCTCTCCCTCTTCCCGGCGGCGAGCCCGACGGACTACGACGAGAGGGGCTGCCTCCGGAGCTATAACTCCTTCGCCGTGTACCACAACCAGCAGCTCCAGGCCGCCATGGATAGCCTGAGGAAGGCCAACTCCGACGTCTCCATCGTCTACGCCGACTACTACGGCGCCGCCATGCACGTCTTCAACCATGCTTCCATCCTAGGTAACCATGAATGAATCCATGAGTCATGATTGGGGGAAAAAATGCAAGGACTTTAAAGAGGTCATAGTAGAATATAATGTTATTATGTACTATAGAGCATGTCATTGTTAATTTCTTTTTCTCTAGGATATTCCACTATGACTGTGTTAAGATCCATTAAAATAGGAATCGTGCATGCTCTCCGCCGTGACGCTCATCTGCCGTTGGATCATTGACATGTGAATCCTCGACATATAGCTGGGATCTAGATGTCAGTGCTATGCCGTAACGGCCTAGTGGCGGAGGATCGGTCCATTGAAGTGTTTGAGATGGCCAATGGGATTTCGACATGTGTCGGCGCAGGGTTCGACGAGGGCTCGCTTTTCGAGGCGTGCTGTGGGGCCGGAGGAAAGTACAACTTCGACATGAACGCGATGTGCGGCGCGGCGGGGACGGCCGCGTGCGCCGAGCCGGCGCGGCGAGTGAGCTGGGACGGCATCCACCTCACGCAGCAGGCCTACAAGGCCATGGCGCTGTCCCTCCTCATGCAAGGCTTCGCTACGCCGGCCGATGCCGTCCAGGAGATCTGGAGCTGCTGAAATCTATCTATCCACGCGTACCAGCGATGCTGCATGAGATTCTCTTGTAATTGATGGAAGCACACGTATTTTAAGGGCCTTTTTATGTTCATGGTTTGTGCATTTTTGGTTTCTAGGAGAGTGCATACAAGCACTGCTTGTCTTGTTGTTTACACTCATGTGTCCGCTAGCTAGTTGAAAGAGTACATGCTCTTTTTTCTCCCGAGAAAAAAAATGGAAGTGCCAATGGTTCGGTTAAGCTTAAGCTTTTAGACGAACTGACCGTTGTATTTATGTCAAAATTTTAAAAATCAGACATGGTACGTAAAAATGTTAGAGTATATATATGGTATAATTGGAAGAAAAAAAATGACTTACGATGGTTTTATCTCCATGATCTCTCCGGATCCATAATCCCTCCATATCTTGCGCTCATTCATAGTGATGTCCCAAATATTAATAAACATACGTGGAAACTAAAAACACTACTTAAAATTAGGACTTTCCTGTGGTACCTACGACGAGGGGTACTTCTGACAAAAGATAATCTAGCGAGACAAAACTGGAATGGTAAGAAGAACTGTTGCTTTTGTTATAAAGAGGAAACAATTAATCATCTGTTCTTTGAATACCATTTGACGTGGCGAGTTTGATCCATAATTTACGCAGCTTCAGGACTCTGTCAACCTTACAGTGTATCACATTTGTTTGATGCTTGGCTATGAGGCATAAACAAGGATTTGAAATCACTGGCCTGCTGGGGGCGGCTGCAACTTGTTAGTCTCGCTCTAGTTATGCAGGAACGATATGGTTTTTAATAAGAAAACTATCTCATCTCCTTTGCAGGTTATTTACTTAATTATCCATTCGCTACGCAGTTGCACTACTTTTTAGCGGCCGGCTTCATGGGATTTTATTATGGCGGCGTGCTCGCATATGGAACGGGTGGTTCAAGGAGTGTTTTACCCAGTCACATGTGTGACGATCTAGTCTTCGGATTGATAGTCATTAAGTTGTCTGCCTTTTCTTTTATCTATTAAGTGTTGTGTGTATCTTGCTGTGCAGAGGCCGGGAGTGATCTCAGGATGTGGTCAGGGGCGGATTTAGGCCCAGGGCACCCTGGGCCGGTGCCCTGGGCTTGGCCTGGTAATAGGGAATACCCCCATATAGGAATTGGGCTCAAAATGTGGAAGCCCAGGGCACTTTAGGTCATCCATTCCCTGCCCAGGCCCAGCCAGCCCAGGCGCCCAGCCCAGCCTCAGCCTCCAGCCTCCACGGCCCGAGTGCCAGCGGCCCACCCGATCCCTCCCTCTCCCTGTCTCAGTGAGTCCAAGGCTCCAAGCCCGCAGCCGCCTGCCCGCCTCGTGCATCCTTCGGTCTCTTCCCCAAACGGCCAAAGCCAAAACCCTAGCGTGCGGCGGGCGGCGGCCACGGCGAGCTGAGAGCCACGGCGGGTCGGCGGGCACGGCGAGCTGAGGAGGCGGCCAGCGGCGAGCAGGGTGCAAGGCGGCCGGCGAGGCGGCGAGGCCACGGCCCACGAGCACGAGGCGCGCGTCCTGCGTTCAGCGGCTAGGAGCACGAGCACGGTATAAGATTTTTTTGATCATCTCATGACTCATGTTGTGCACTTGTGCTGTTGTGCAGTGGCAATGTAGATGTTTCTAAATTCTAATGCTGTTGTTACTTGTTAATTTGTTTATTTGTTAATACAGTAAATACACTAATACCTAGTACCTTGTTATTTGTTTTTTTGTTAAATTCTAATGCTGTTTTTTTGTTAATCCGGCCCTAGCCCTCCAGCTAATTAAGGTGTGTAATTGAACAACTTTCATCCTACATTTATTATAAACACCGTTTATCCTTTGCTCTAGCAACTATATTTAGTGGAATTTTGCCCGGGGATTGTTCAAATCCTGGATCCGCCACCGGATGTGGTTGTATCTTGATGTAACTATCTTGTTTTCAATAAAGCTCCCTTTATTAAAAAAAAAGAGAGATTAATTTGAATTAAATATTTTTTTGTCATTTCCATATCATTTATGCTCTATAATCGTAAGGTCAATTTTCGCTAATAGATCAGTTTAGTTGCTTCATCAATGTCTCCCTGGCTCCGGACTTCACCTGTTTGGCCCAACCAATGATTTATGATGACTAAGCACACAATCATTGAGGCATCCTCCTCCGTGGCACTTAAGCACCCCATCTACCTATTGTCATCATGCCAGATCATCGTTGCCATATGCGTCTTTTATGAGCATGATCAATGTACCTCACAAGAACAATGCTCTCATTACATCGCTTTCTTTTGAGGTTATTAACGTCTGTAGGATTATCGTCAAAGCTGGTCAGATCCAACTGATTTATTGGGGAAAAGTATATATTTTAAAATTTTGCTCCAGTACAACTGATTTTGTCCGTAAACTCCAAAATTGGGTTAAAGTGGTTCTCAAATTAGCAAAACCAGACACATTTAGTTCTTTGACCGACTAATGGGTGGTTTTAAGCTATTTAGAGTAGTTTTTGCTGATGTAGATGGTGACGTGGAATTTTTTTATTACGTGGGACCCACAAGTTAACAAATTATTTTAAAAAATAAACTCATACATGTAAAGATATGTCACCAATAGAAGCCACATGCAACTCCACATTGGCACCCAGTCAGTAAAACCCATCTTCAGTAGCCCAAAACCGTCCTTTGACCGGTCAATGGACCAATTGCATTGTGCCTTGTTTTAACAATTTGAGTACCACACTTTAACCCGGTTTTAGAGTTTAGTGACCAAATTGGGATCGGAGTAAAAATTTAGGAATCAAATAGATACATTTCACTCTAAAAGTATATATTTTTGCATATATTTACACACTTTTTTTGTTTGCATATTTGGATTCTACGTTTTTTTGTGAATTTGTAGATTTTTTTTAGCTTACTATTATCTTTTACAATTTATTATCTTTTTATTTATTTTGTAGAAAATTATGCTGGATTCAGGAAAGGGAGGTATTTTGGCCTTGTTTGTTTTAGATTAATGTTGAGTTGTGTTTTACTGTAGCAAATTTGTGACCTACTCAAAATACATTTTAAAAAATTATGAAAAAATATTTTGCGAACTTTAAGAACTATTTAAAACCTCACAAAAATAACTATAAAATATTACAACATTTGGCCTGTACAAAAATAACAAATTTTTATTTCATTTCATTTAATTTAATTTAATCTGAAACAAACAAGGCCTTGTCTAGTATGAAAAGCGAAGGTTGGTTGCCCAATTCGATCGAGCAACAATTCCAGGGGATCGATCAAAGGAAGAAGCATACATGAAAACTTCCTTCATGTTCAATCCTGGACTAGCAGGATGTACAAGCGGAAAACACCTTGCCTCCTCTTCAAACTAGACATAGCGAAGGCCTTCGATTCTTTATCTTGGGAGTACCTTTTGGAGCTTCTGGAGCACAGGGGTTTCAGCACCAAGTGGAGGGATTGGCTAGCAGCCATGCTGGAGTCCTCGTCCTCTTCTATCCTTCTAAATGGAACTCTAGGCCAATCGTTCAAACATCGTCGTGGGCTTCGCCAAGGAGACCCTTTGTCCCCATACTTGTTCATCTTGGCCATTGACACTCTGCACCATCTCCTCACCTTGGCTACACAGCAAGGAATTGTCAAGCCTTTAGGACACACGAGAGATATCCGATCGTCGCGCTGCTCTCTCTATGCTGATGACGTAATGATCTTCCTCAACCCGAGCAAAGAGGAGGTCACAGCACTCCTATCCATTATAAGCAAGTTTGGCCAAGCCACGGGTCTGAAAATTAATATGGAAAAGAGCTCAGTCATACCCATTCGTTGCCAAGGTATTGATATTCAGGAGGTACTACAAGATTTTTATGGCACCTGTACCAATCTACCCATGCGATACCTAGGATTACCGCTATCTCTTCGTCGTCTCTTGATGGCGGATGTTCAGCCAATGCTTGACAAAGCAGCCTCCAGGTTAGCTGGATGGAAACACAAACTTCTTTCGCCGGGGGGAGATTGGTTTTGGTTAACTCGGTGCTGAGTGCCCTACCCATATACCTCCTAACCGCCATGAAACCACCAGCAAGATTTATCTGCACCCTTGACAGTTTGCGCCGAAATTTTCTCTGGATTGGCAAGGATGCTATTCAAGGCGGGAGTTGCAAAGTCAACTGGGCCAAGTTCTGCTCTCCCAAGCGGCTAGGAGGCCTAGGAGTTTTGGAACTTCAAATGTTTGGAAGGGCACTCCGACTTCGATGGATGTGGTTTCACTGGCAAGCAGTCGATCGGCAAGGGGTAGGTCTTTTGGGCTCTTCAGACCGATCTGATCAGGACCTCTTAACTGCGTCCACGATCACTACAGTAGGGGACGACATAAAAGCCAGTTTCTGGACCTCATCCTGGCTAGGTCCCATCCCCCTTCGTCACACAGCACCCACCTTGTATCAAAAATCTCATAGAAAGCTGATCTCAGTAGCTGATGCTCTCAACAATAATGCTTGGGTCTCAGATACCAGAAACAACCTCTCGGCACAGACGGCGCAGGAGTTCTTCGCCATTTGGGAAAGGTTGGTTGCATCTACCACCCACCTGCAGGAGGGTACAGAAGACACACTTACTTGGAAATGGACGAGCAGCGGCCTATACACAGCAAAGACGGCTTATCTCATGTAGTTTCAGGGGCGACAAGTTTCAAACTTTGGTGAGATAATCTGGAAACCATGGGCGCCGGCAAAATGCAGGGTCTTTGCTTGGCTTCTTGCGCAAAACCGTCTATGGACATCGAATCATCTAAGTGCTCGTGGATGGCCGAACAACCTCCTCTGTCCACTCTGTAGTTGCAGCCCTGAAACTTCCTACCACCTCTTCATCGACTGTTCCTTTGCCCGAGAGCTCTGGACACAAGCTTCAAACAGATTAGCCCTACCAAGCCTCAAATCTGTAACATGGCAATCTACCAGCACCTTGCTAGGCTGGTGGGAGGAGAGACTTCTCCAGACCACAAACATCCCAAGACTCGCATGCGCCTCAGTACTCATCGCGGGACTCTGGGTCCTTTGGGGCGAAAGGAACTCCAGAATATTTAGGAATATTCACGCAACGCCAGTCCAGATGGTAGACAATCTCGTAGAAATGATTCATTTGTGGAAGATGGCGGGAGCAACCGCCCAACTCATAGAATAGTTCCTTTGTAGCGGGTGGTGGAAGTCCTCTTTTCCCTTTTCTTTTTCCTCTCCTCTTCCCTTTCTGGCCTTGGGGTCACTGTATTTAATTTCCCTCTTACTTAATGAAATTGTCAAGTTTTTTGGCCTTTCAAAAAAACAATTCCAGGGGTAAAGTTGACTTTTATTCTAGCTTAATGCATTAATTAAGTACCGTAGCAGCCTAGCAAGTAAGTGGGGCAAGCAAAATACACTTTCACTGCACCCTCGGTAACAATGTTTTTCTTTCAGTCTTGGCATGATTTTCTCCCTCACCCATGGTTGCTGCATGAGTGAAATCAATTTATAGTATTGCATGAACATGGTCAAAACTGCTTTCTTTTCTCGTAGCTGCAGCACGCCCAGCCAATATAAGATAAACAAGAGCGCAATATTTACGTGTCCATTTGTGTAAGAAAATAGTATAGATGTTTTTTATATATCATATTCAAAATTTCAGATTATTGTAGCTATATGACACGCTTCGGTTTAGTTTTGTTTAGAAGTAAAATGAGATACCAGAAAGAAATAAGAGCAAGAAATGATTATGTTGTAAACACACTTCTATAGACATGGAACTACCGGTTTGTAATGGCCTTTGCTACCCATTTTGAAACCAGTAGTGGTGGCCAACCAGAAATGATACCCTGTTGTTTCGCTACCAGTTCAACCAACCGGTAGTGAGATGCTGTCACTACGAGTTGGTGACCACCCGTGGTCCTGGATTCCGAGGAAAGCACCACTAACGATTGGTGTATCCAACAAGTACGAGTTGTTCCTGTACAGCACAACATGACACTGTATTGTGTGCAGTTAGATAGGATCTTAACTTCCCTCTTTATAGCCTGACAAGAAAAACACTTAGCATTTTAGACTTAGGTCAACCTACCTCAAATATATCATTCATGTCCTGATAGATCCTACACATCTCCCCATCAAGCTCAAGACATCGATTACACACAGAGTCGTCAAGAACAACATTATTAAGCTCAGAAATCTTAGCTTTCAAGTTCAAATTCTCAAGCTTCAACAATATGTAGGCATGACATATATAATCAAGTGAGCGGAAGCTACAACTCTCATCTGGGCTAACTGGGTACTTAGGTGAAGCATGATTGATACAGCCTGCAAGTAAACTGACTGGTTCCTTAGATGAGTATGTAGAGGGATTAGGACAAAGCATGGTATGTTTCATCAAATAGACAGACTCGAGATCAGAAGTGACAAGGAACAAATTCTTCCTAACATCATCTAGTTCTGCTACAAGCTTAACATTAAGTATCTAAGTTCTTCATTCAAAACAAGCACCCTATCATGAGTTGTCATTAATTTATTGAAATCAACCATGACCATGTCAAACTCTACCCGCTCATTAGATTCAACAGCTCGGGAACAGGCCTATATTTTTTATTCTCTAGTTGGATAGTGACATTCTAAAATGCATTTTTAATTCATCCAATTATAGAGTGAGCTTCCCACAATCAAAGCAATCAATAGGTTTAGCATTTTTTTGTTAAACCTCTAGGGTATTTTTCTTAGCCAAGACCCTAGTTTACTTGTTATGAATTTTAACTAATGCTTACAAAAGTTCATAATAGGAGGGACCTTGTTCATCAGTTACCTCATCGTCGTCGTTGTGGTAAATGTCCGAGTTGTTGTCTCCGCTGTCGCCGGGTGCCATGAAGCACATGCCGGTGTAGTCAACGTCGTCATTCTTCGGCGGATCATTCTCACCATCATCCGAGTGTCCATCCTCATTGTCGAAGATGACGTTTTCTTCCAGAGCAGGCATCACCTTCTTGACCATGTGGCATCCCTTCATCAGCTGCTTAGATGGCTTTTTTCTTGTCACCTCCACCACCGGCCTTGATGTTGCAGTTCTAGATGACGTAGGCGTTCCGTGCCGCCACGGCGTAGTCGTTCCACTCCTCTCCTCCAGACTTTGGGACAGTCACGCTTCATGTGGTTGAGACCACCACAACCGAAGCACCTCATGATGCCTCTCCTCCTATCAGCCACTCGCCTATAAGCATGTGAGAACTTACTGGCCAACAAGGCAAGCTGCTGTTCAGAAATCTTTTCCATCTGATCATTAGACAGCTCACAGAGGGTAGAGAAGGAGAAACCGGCAATATCAGAAGAAACACGATTAGAAGGGTCAGCTATCAAGGATGTGGATGAGGAACTAGTCTCTTTCGGGAGATGCTCAAGTTCGTACATCTTGAGACTAGCATAGAGCGCTTTCAAGTTCAGCGTCGAGAGATTGGCTGCCTGTCGGATTGCAGTCACCTTCACATCCCATACCATAAGATTCAATGCAGAGAGAAAGTGCCTAGCGATCTCCGAATCGGTATATTTGACTTCAACAGAACGGAGATCGGCAAAAATCTTGGTGAAGCGGGAAAAACATGAGTCAAGCGTTTCACCCGGCTTTTGAATAAATTGATTGTACTCTCTTTTGTGTTGGTCTTGTCTCACCATCTTAACCTGAGCCGTCCCCTCATGATAAGCTTGGAGGATCATTTAGATTTTATGGGCTGTGGTGATGTCTGACACCCGCTTGTACTCCCCTCTGCTAAGGTTTTGAATCAGAAAATTTTGAACTTTTGCATTAAGCTCCACATCGGATTAATTCGTGGCCTTCACCTCATTAGGTAACTCATATGGGTCCTTGATCTTAAGCCAAATATTGTAGCCCTGAGCTATCACATATGTCTGCATCCTAGCCTTACAATAGGAAAAATCGGCTCCGGAGAACACGGAGGTTTGGTGGAATACTTGTCCGCCATATCTCAAATAGCAACAAGGATCGGCTTCAAAAATTAGTCAAGATTTGCAAAGAAGCACCAAACCAAATATTATGATACCAATTGATGAACCAAGCTAGGCTGATAGAGGGGAGTGAATAGATGCCACAAAAATTTTTCGGCTTTTCCACCAAAAACCCGAACAACTTGACAACTATTTGTACCCATCACTTGGGTGTATGAGAACCATGAAATATTGGGATTTTGGAATCAAAATCTTGTTTATCAAGTGTCCAAACAAAAAAAATTAATTCCAACCTTGATTTTAAGATAGAGATCAAGGCAAAACATCAAAGTCACTTTCCCAAAAGTAAAAATCAAATTAATTATCAGAAAATTGTTTTGCAAGAAGAGAGTGGTTGCTGCTGTTGGAAGGCACCAGAAATTTGCAAACTTTTTCTATACCCATGTGGGTGAGTCATGATGGTCTCCTCCAGATTTCAGTATCAAACTCCATCTACATAAAATAAGAAAAATCATGCACCAAGAACTGTCAGGAACTCGAGACTGCAAGTTTGGGGCTCGGTAGTCACCTCATAGCTCCCAAATGAAAAAACCAGTGGACTTCAAATTTTTAGACAGATGGGTATGTGAGTCACGCATATTTTCCAACTGGAATCATCTCAAAATGATTTTTCTAGTTTTTTCTAAAAAAACTCTTACTACTGTGACGCGGAGGAAAGTTTCTGAACAGATTTTCAACAAATCAAGAACTTGATCTCTAGCCTCATATGGTTGCAAAGAATGTGGCAAATCATATTAGCATCCTCAAGATATCATAGACCAAGAAACAACGAGAAATCACCAAAATTCATCTCCAAACGATAGCCCCAAAAAGAAAAACAAGAGCAAGAATAATTAGAAGCAAATCAACACAAATATGTTGATGGAGAAGAAGGGTTTCATTACATAGAAGTTGGGGATTACATGCCACACTCCTTGTGGCCACAATCACTCTAAGTGCCACCCAAAACACACCCAACTCACCCTCTCTATTTCTGAAATTTTCAGCTATAAGGGGATGAAAGGAAGGGCTACCACTTCCCCTCCTTATATAGCCCAAGGGTGATATGCCCTAAACCCTAGAGTCCATTTGCACTCTTCATTTGAGGATGAGTAGTGTACAACTCACACATTATATGACACACTCCCGAGAAGGAATATTCTCCATATATTCCTTCGAAAAATATTTTCGCAGCTTCCTTGGTCGCCAGCCCGTGCATGGGCCCACCGGTCCAACCAGCTTCGCCACTAGGTTACGAATGCCACAGCTGCCAGCTGCCTCGAACTTCTTGCCATGGCGAAGGTTCTCGAGTACACCACCTCATGTGACTGCCAGATCATCGAACCCGGTCGCCTGCACACCTCTGAACACACCAACCTCCAGCTGTCCCCGTGAAGCGTCAGCCACGTACCCGTCGATACCTACATCACTAAGGTAAACACACACGAAACCAACACACCTTACCTCTCCTGCAAGGTTAGTCCATCACAGAGTTACCAACATCATAATCCATTAGTGACACCACAATTAGCAAGTCCTAACACTACACATGTCAGCTTAACAAATTTCATCGGACCACGTCCATTCAAAATCATTACCTATCCTAGGCTCAACACAATGGTCCTGTTCCAATTCCACGGCAATTTGCATAGATGCACCATTAAAAATTCTTCAAAACATTTCAAATTCCATCTTGTCACATATATTCATCTGCAAACCAGGATACCCTCCACATGGGTTCCGACATCCATCTTCCTTCTTCCCCTCCCCTAGGTCCATCTTGCGAGACAGCCTGAGGGGACCGCTCCGTGAGAGCCTAGGTAGGAGGCCCGGATCTGGCAGTGGCTGATCGAAGCAGTCCTGCTCCAGGGTCATTGGTCCAGTGGCATCATAGATAGGCGGAGCTTGCCACCAGTGTCTTTTCACTTCCTCCGATCGGAACGGCTAGAGCAAGGGTACTCCAGGGCATGTGTCCGGCGGCTCCTCGGCTCCTCCCATGGTGGCATGTTGGTGGCGTTGGCTGACGACCCTTCACCGGCGGCGTCCCCATTCTCTGCATCCTGACTCGGTCCTATCCCCGTCGCATTGACCCTCCCTTTCTCTGACGTATTAGGTGGCATGGGCGGCTTCTTCCGCGTTGGGTGGCGGTGTTTCGTGCTTGCTCTTCAGCTCTGCGTCTTTGGCAGACGGCCCGGTTCTTCTAGTTTTGTCGACCTTTGGTGGCCTCTGCCTTATGCACTAGTAGGACATGTCTTGGGCGAAAGCCATGCCCTTTCAGGGTGGTGATGGTGTCACCTTTTGGTGTCGTTCCCTCGTTGAAGGCATCACCCGTCGGACCTTCTCTTGCTCTAGGAGAAAATTCGTAACGGTTTTACGACGGCGGCGGGTCCTCCCGTCGCTACCTTGTTGGAGGCATTGTGGTTGCCGTTCTTGAGCTTTGGGTTTCCACTAGGTTTGCTACTACAGGAGTAGCTCGTCGTTGTGTGAGTGTTGGTGGTGTTCCCCTTCTCACTCCCCTGTATCTCTCTCTCTCTCTCTCTCTCTCTCTCTCTCTCTCTCTCTCTCTTGTTCGGTTTTTGGCCTTAGTAGCAGCGGTGGGGCTGCTTTCCATTTCTCTCCTCTGTTGGCGGTGTTCCCGACGTTGGCCGGAGGTGTGTCTGGCTTTGGCCAGGGTTGCAGCAGAAAGCTGTGGTTGTATCTCGTGCTTGCATGGGCTTTTTATTTTTGTTTTCTCGTGCTGATTAATGAAACCGGACGGCAGTTCTCCTGCCACTCTTTCAAAAAAACATCTCTCTTCGCTTCCTAGATATTACAAAAAATTTATTTTTTAATCCTTTTTTAATAAATATTTCATTTTTAATCCCCGGTAGAACTATTTGCAAATCTAACCCTTTTGGTCGCGCCACGCCGCCTGGCGCGGCCTGTACATTCTGCCGCGCCAGTCCATGTGGTGCGTTAGAGGAGCCACGCTGTCGCCCACGGTCGGCCGCAGTCGGCGTGGCATTTTTTGGGCCCCACCTTTGCCGCACCACATGCACTGGCGCGGCAAAGGCCTGGCAGGTGGGCCCGCGGTGGGCAGCCTCGCAGGCTCCTTCACCTTTGCCGCGCCGGCGCGCACGGCGCGTCAAGGCCATTCCTTGACCTTGCATGATTCCTTTGTTGCCGCAGGGAAGGTAATTATTAGTTCTCAGTTCCCAGTGATGATGCCCTGCTTGGTTTGCGAGTGTGAAGTTTTGTTGCAGCTAAGTAGTTGTGCTGTGATGCAGACGTTGTACCTGTTCAATCTTTCGACTTTATTATTCTTAAATGTTTAGTTAGAGACTTGAATGATATGTCGAGTAATAATATGAAGGAATTGTGAATCTGTCATTGGTTTTGGTCAGTACACAGTAGCTGGTCTTGTTCTTGTATGCGTTCTTTCTTGCAGGGATAGTAATTGTTGGTTCTACTTCCCCAGTGATGTCCTGCTTGTTTTATCACCTATAAATCTTTTGACTTTGGCATTATTAAAAGCTCACCTATAGAGTTGAAGGATACAGCAAATCGACAAGTAATAATATAAAGCAAATTATGTGAATACACAGTACTCAGTAGTTGGTTTTGGTCACTGGTCAGTACTAAGTAGTTGGTCTTGTTCTTGCAAACCTAAAGGTTAAGCATGTTACTGGAGTCTAGGCATCTAGGGTGATTTTGTTTGCCAGTATGTCTTCACGTAGTGGAGGCGGCCAGGGTGGTGGCCGAACTTCTGGATAATATCGCGCCTTGTCCAGAGGTCGATGATGCTGACGGAGTGATTGACTTGTTGTAGACGAAGTAGTCGACGAAAATCTTGATGACCAACATATTGACGTAGTGTTGGTCATACCTATGATGGGCATGGTCACATCATGTTCCCATCCTCGCTTTCTTGCCCTCCCCTCCCTACGAGGTGCTCAGTTGCGTCGGATGGCATCTTTCGGGATTGAGGCTATGTTTGGTGTGTGCAGCCTAGGTGGCGTGGCGTCTGGTCTTCTTCGCTTCCCGTGCGTGGGCCACCAGGTGTGGTGACCCCTCTCCGGTGGTGTTGGACGGCGACCTTTCACCGGCGGCGTCCCCGTTCTCTGCATCCTGACTCGGTCCTGTCCCCGTCGTCTTGACCCTCCCTTTCTCCGAGGTGTTGGGTGGCGTGGGCGGCTTCTTCCGCGTTGGGTGGCGGTGTTTCGTGCTTGCTCTTCAGCTCTGCGTCTTCGGCTGGCGGCTCGGTTCTTCTAGTTTTGTCGACCTTTGGCGGCCTCTGCCTTATGCACTAGTAGGACAGATCTTGAGTGAAAGCCATGCCCTTTCAGGGATGTGATGGTGTCACCTTTTGGTGTCGTTCCCTCGTTGGAGGCATCACCCTTCGGACCTTCTCCTGCTCGGGAGAAAATTCGTAATGGTTTTGCGACGATGGCGGGTCCTCCCGTCGCTACCTTGTTGGAGGCGTTGTGGTCGCCGTTCTTGCGCTTTGGGTTTTCGCTGGGTCTGTTGCTCCAGGAGTCACTCGTCGTTGTGTGAGTGTTGGTGGTGTTCCCTTCTCACTCCCCTGTATCTCTCTCTCTCTCTCTCTCTCTCTCTCTCTCTCTCTCTCTCGTTCGTTTTTGGCCTTAGTAGCAGCGGTGGGGTTACTTTCCATTTCTCTCCTCTGTTGGTGGTGTTCCCAGCGGTGGCCGGAGGTGTGTCTGGCTTTGACCAAGGTTGCAGCGGAAAGCTGTGGTTGCATCTCGTGTTTGCACGGGTTTTTTTGTTTTCTCCTACTGATAAATGAAACAGGACGACAGTTCTCCTGCCACTCTTTCAAAAAAACATCTCTCTCCGCTTCCTAGATATTACCGCACTAGCCTCTCTTTCTCTCTCTCCACTTTCTAGATGTTACCCACAACAACCATTCCTCCCTCTCTGTGGATGTGCATCTCGCTGAAGCCACTGTTGCCGCCGCCGCCGCCACCACCACCTCCGTCTCCGTCTCCCTTTCAATCTACATGTCCTCTCTCCTTTTGATCCACCTCCTACTTAACGAGCTAGGTGGATAGATTCAACGGTCATGACGGGAGTTCGTTGAATTTGAATAAGAAGAAGGTGAAGAAGCGGTGTGCCACGGTTTTTGCCTTTGGAACATCACACTTGTACATAGAAAACATTTTAGTTTGATTGTCAAAACATCAATTTTGTTCTCGCGGAGCAACTAGCTTTATATGAAGATGAATGATTCATTGTGAAACATGATGTTTTCGTTAGTCTTTGACATGTTCCATCAGTTATTTTGACATGTTTCAACATTTTTTTGGCATATTCCAACGGCTCTTTTAGCATGTTCCAATGTTGGTTGACTATGTTTTGACTTATTCCTTTAGGTTTTTTGTTATGTTTTATTAGCATTTGGGTATGTTTCAACAATTTTATTGACATGTTCCAACATTTATTTCGTTTTTTGGATGATTTCGTGTTGCATGTTCAACATGCACAACCAAATATTTCTGCAGTATATTATCTATGTTCCAGTTGTACATTGTATATGTTTAAATTTTTTGTTGATCTTTGAGATAACTCTACAGAGTCTATAATTTCTAAAAAATTATTTCTAAATATTACTATGAATGGATCGTACAAAATTAACAAAAATTTATATCAAATTAAAACTAAACTAAGGTTATGTTCTTTTATACTGATCTGAACGCCTGATTAGCTGAAATGACTGAATTTTAAGAGTTTTTCGAAGTAGTCTCGATATTCGGATCCATTTTGTTTGACTTCTTTTTGAAGTTTTAGAACACACCTTTGAGACAGCGAAAAATGACTCAAAAACACAAAGGATATGCCGTTTTACGTTTAAGTATCAGAAAGGCTGCAGCCCGCACGTCCGACGCATTGGATGTGCGCGCGGTGCGCGGGAAGGCATGCAGGTGGTGGGGCCCACGTGGGAAAACGTGGCACGCTGTTTTTTGGTGATCATAAAATTTGACTGGGTGCTCTAATTCACAAACTGTTTGAATCAACGTGTTCCTCGTATTTTTACGAACAAAACAAGATATATGTTGCCATATAAATCTTGAAACTTACCTGATAAAACTTGGGTTTCGCCTACTGAAACTTGGGTTTCGCCTACTGATACTTGGATTTCATATTTGTTAAACTTGCCGAACTGTTAAGTTTCATCTGGTTTAATGCAAGTTTCATCAAGTTTCCATATGTCTCATACAAGTTTCTTCAAGTTTCGTCAGGTCAATTCAAGTTTTATCAAGTTTCAACAAGTTTCATCCAAGTTTCATCAGGTTATATCGAAGTTTCATTCAAGTTTCATCAGCACACGATCAAGTTTCCCTAGTATACATGTAAGTTTCATAAATGTCTTCTCTTAGTTTCACATCAAAAAAAATTAAAAAAGTAAAAAAAATCAAAAATTTAAAAAGTATTTAAAATGGGTTACTCTCAATTTTAGAAGAATTATGAAATTTATTCCACACATTTTGAACAATGTTTGAATTTTATACAAAAATCAGAAATTTAATTGAAAATTTTTAATCAACTGCACGGCTAACAAGCGCTCGCATCTGAGCAGGAGCGCGGACGTTGGATGCGCGCAGCGCCGGACGATCAGACGGACGGCGCTGGTCCGGCGCACGCGTCCGGACGTCCGACGACTGACGCTCCCCTTCAAGTATTTTTAAGCCGTAGAAAACAGAGCATGAAATAAGAAATTAATTAAAGAGAGCCTCGGTCATAGGTCTTGAGGCAGTAGTTCAGGAGTACTTTCCAGATCCGACGCTACCTTAATAAATTTTAGGTATCTTAGGTACCTGACCCACATGAGCCGACCTTAATTCACACCGCTCTTAGCTTAATTCTCTGTAAGCAAACACTAATCCCACCCCCCATTCTCTCTCTCTCGGTCGGACGCGCATGGACTGGCGGCGGGCGGGGAGCCCGACGTACGGCCGGCGGCGCTCGCCGGCGGGGATCTACTCGGCGCCGGCGTCCCCGGCGCACCCGCTCGGCCCCCCCGCGGCGCCGGCGTCGCCGCTGCACCCGCGGTCCAAGGCGCGCGCCGCGGCGGCGCTGGCGCAGGCCATGGCGCGGCCGGGCGCGCGAGGCGACGATGGCTACTACGAGAACGGGCACGACGACGACGGCGACGTCGCCAACGGCAGGTACGACGGCGGTGGCCGGAGTCCCCTGCACGGCGGCGCTTACGGGTATGGCGGCGGCCGCGTCAAGGACAAGTACTTCGGGTTCGCTCTGCCTAAGGTATTTACTGCTAATCACCCCTAGCCATTTCTGTCACCCGTAACAGCTCGGTTAATTTGTTTTTTTCCCAGTAGTAATAGTATACTCTAAATTTCTGGATTGTGCAGTAGAAATACGTTTCCTAAAATTGTGCGCCCGTATACTCTTGGAAACAACAACTAGTACAGCTTCTAGCTATAGCAAGAGACAACGGTAACGTTCATTTCTTGCCATATATAGCAAATTCTTCTAAAAGTAACGAGCAGCAATTCAATCCTCCTGAAAGTATACGTTTAGACTGCAAATCGTGAGGAAAAACCACGCAAACATTCATACTTTTTTAAAAATGAGATTTCTTCGAAAATTATGTGGAGAGGCTGGGAAGCCATGAGCATATATGACCATATATATGTGGCGTGATCAACCTATAGATCAGCTCCAACGCAAAATGTTTAACTAGAGCATCTATCTTTAGCTGTTTTAATTAATTGCATCGATGTACAGTGAAGGCGCCCGGGGGAAGGGTGCGTGGATGCAGGCGACGAAAACCGAGAAGTAATTTACTGCGAATCCCGAGGCGGTCTGGTTGATGCCACGCATCCCCTGCACCTGCATGCATGCAGGTCAACGCGGCCCATTAATGCGTGCCTCATTTGATTCGCGCTCACCTCGAGGCCTTTCGTTTATTCGGATTCCATTAATGCGTCCGATCGGGATTGAGCAGCCGGCCGGTCCAGGTCGCGGTGATCCGACGGCCTAGACTAGTGAAGCGGCACGCATCCATGGTCGTTCGCATGTGCAATCATCGACACCGTCTGCACAGTTGTTAGGGTTGCGATCGTTTTTTAGCTTCACGCCTCTTGAATCCATCATTATGCTTAGGGAGGGACTACCCAACAGGATCGTGTTTCAAGGGACCCCGACGGGATCCCTCCCCTCCTCCTTTCTCCGTCCCTCCGCCGCCCCCGACGATGCTCCGCGCACCTCCGCCGCCCCCACCGCCTCCTTTCTCCACCCCCCGGTGGCTCCCTCGCCGCCGGCCGCTCCGCCGCCCCAGCCTTCCGCCGCCACATCGTCGCCACCCACTCTAACCCGAGGAGGTGAAGTGCGGTCCCCCCTCCACCGCCGGCCGACCGCCTTCACCCCCTCCCCCGTCTCCGGCGGCGCCACCGCCGCCTCCACCGCCACCCCGATGAACCCCACCCACCGTCGTGCCGCCACCTTCCCAGCCCAAATCTAAACCCGAATCCCACCCTGAACCCTAACCCCGAACAGCCGGCGGCGAGATCGACGACAGTGACAACAAAGTCGGCTCCTCCTTCTTCCTCCTCCTCTACGGCGCGCGCGGGGAAGGGGGAGACACGTGGCTCGCGGGGAGTGATCTCATCCAGATCCCGCCCTGACGGGATCCCGTTCCCCAGAATTTCTCTTATGCTTATCTCTATATCCTAGCCACACCATTTCCACTTTCGCACCCCTGGCTATCATTGGTTGTGCAACTTTTGTAGTGTCCACTCTAGCGGCATTGTGGCGAAAGCGTGACCCCGTTGTCGACCATACTCTCTCTTGCTAAAGCCCATGGACAAACTTATCTCACTCGCTTCCATTCTTGTCCCATGCAGGGTACACTTCCCTCCTACTCCCTCCGTTATGAAATAGTTGTCGTTTTGGACATTGACACGGTCTCCAAAATGCAACTTTGACCACTAAAAATTATTGTAAGTTAATTTTGACATGCATTAAAACTATACTTTTATGAAAGTTCTATTCGAAACGAATTCATCTATATTAATTTTATGCTTCAAATCTAAATGGTTTAGAAGTATTTTATAGATAAAATTTTAAACATTGACTTAGGATATGTCTAAAACGACAGCTATTTCCGGATGGAGGGAGTATCTCGCATCCCCTCCCCACCTACATTAACTAGATGCCTAGATTTTTCCCTACGCAAGCGGCCACCTCCTCGTTGGCCTCTGTTCTTCTGAAGCAAAAGGAGAGGGAAAAGAAGGGAGGGCAGAAAGAGGAAGAATTTTGATGGGTAATAGAGCACTCAGAGTGAAACAAAAATAGAGTGAAACCGGTAGAGGATGTGGGTGTCTAGATAGCGCACATGTGAGCCGTAGTGTGGCATAAAAATTGATGGTTGTACTATGTACATGGCATAGCCACTCATCAAAACCGCCATAAGGGTTAGATGAATTGTTTGAAAAGTCTTATGGGATACGATTTTTAGGACTATGCTAACCTTGCAATCGTTTAATGTAAACTACACGTTTTCTCAATGGTGGTAAATGTTGATATACTCCCTCTAGACCTCCAGACCTATAAAACTTTATGTTTTAGACATATACTAAGTCAAAGTTTTAAAAGTTTATCGATTAAAACATTTTGAACTACTAGTAAATGTATGTGCATTGCAAAGAGCTATATAAAAAAGAAAAAAAATCAAGCAATATATAAAATTGTAAAGGGTGTTTTACAAGGCGTGACAACTTAAGATAGCAGTTGTACTAAGATATCTCAAACAAGCAAAATATCTAGTACAATGCCCATATATTGCTACGGAATACAAAGGGATCAAAGGAACACAAAAATTATGATAAGAAGGAATTATAAAGGTTTATAAAGTTTAGTGAATAATGACATCCGACTAATGGTGTAATAAAAGTTGCACTTCACTGTTGATCACATGAGAGTTGATGGCCTATTGCGGTGGAGCTAAAGTTCGTGATCAAGAGTACCTTGGAGGTAGGGAAGAATGCGCTTGGCAGCCTAAAGACGAGGCTCACGAGGATCATGCATGTGAAGACACACATGTTGAACTGCATACTTAATGTTTGGCCTGATGAAGGTGAGATACTACAAAGCACCTGCGAGGCTGCGATATATGGTGGTATCATCAACCGGAGCACCAACAACAGTGGATACTTTGGCATGAGTTTCCATAGGGGTACTATAGGGTAGACCTGATCATGGGAAGCCCTGCTCGGGAACCCGACCCGGCACGACCAGTGCATCGGGCAGGGCTCGGGCCTCATTTCCGAAGCCCGGCGGTCGGGCCGGGCCGGGCCCGGTTTTTTTTCCGATTTAAGCCATGGCCGGGCCGGGCCGCCGGGCTTCGGGCCGGGCTCGAGCCTGGTTTTTCGGGACCGGGCTTTTCCAGGCCTGGCCAGAAGCCCGCCCCGGCCCGGGGTTTGAACAGGTCTACTAGAGGGCTTGCAATCACGCATACCAGCACACTCAAGAATATCTAGAATGTACTAACATTGTGAAAGAAAGAGACCACCTGAAGAGCGAGTAACAGAGACACCAAAAAAGTGGTGAAATGCGCCAAGATCCTTCTTAGACAACTGCTACTGAAGTGCTGAAATGATCCGATGAAGTAATCTGTTGGAAGAGGTAGTGGGAATGATGACATCCATGTAGAGAAGTAGGTAAGCGGTATTAACCCCATTTCGGTACATGAACAAGGAATTGTCAGCTTTGGCCTTAATTAAACCAAGAGATATGAGTTAAGTGGCAAAACAATTGTACCATGGCCGTCGTGTTTATTTGAAATTGTGGAGAGACTTATTCAACCGACAACCCAAATTCGAGTGAGAGGAGTTCACAAAACTAGTTGGTTGAGAATAGTAGATCGTCTGAAACAAAGCGCCATGCAAGAAGGCGTCATCCAACTGATTAATAGGGAAATTCCGCGAGAGAGCCAAAGTGGGTACCATCTAGATAGTAGCAGGCTTAACAACAAAATAAAATGTCTCATCAAAGTCAATGTTGGGACATTGAGTGAAACCGCAAAAAATCCACTAAGCTTTGTAGCAGTTAAAAGAGCCATCATAGTTGAGCTTGTGATGAAAAATCCACTTCCCAGTCACGACGTTGGCACAAAGGCAAAGGACTTCTATGGCAGTTCACCAAATAAGATCAGCTCGAGCAGCTCGAGCGAAAGCCTACGGGTTTAGACGGACATGAGGTTGACGGAAGAGCTTTTCCAAGAGTAGCCATCTGATGGGAGTGCACGACAGGCTCAATAGGGACAGAGTTCGGTGGTAGGTGCCACCTAGAGGTGCCACATCGGCACCAGATAGCCCGACTGACAACGGGGAAGGCAGCCCGGGGCTGACAATACATGGGTCGGCTGTTGGAGATGGGCCAGCCACTGTCGAACCATGGTCTGGTGACAAGCCGGCTAGTGGGCTGACCACGACCGAATCGAGGCTGACACAAGGAGGCAAGTCGATTGTGGAGCTGTGGGCATCAGATGGGCCGGTCGAGGCCGAGCCATGGCCCAGGTAGGTAGGCGACGAGCTGGGGCCAGTTTCGACTGCGATTAGCCGATGTCAAATGGGTCGTCCATAGTTGAGCCAAGACTGGGCACGGAAGGGTGATGCAGCGGGGCGGCCCATGCCAAGTCAAGATTGGAGCCATTGGTGGCCCAGGTAGAGCCGATGCTTCGGCCAACCAGCACAGGAAGCGAAGTGTTCGGTGGCACTGGGAGCACCGCCGGCATCGGAGGAAGAACCTGCAACACAAATAAAGTGAGGGTGCCTAATGGGCAAATTAAGAGTTGCAGGGTCCAGGGTAAGATCATTCAAAAATGGGAAGGATGACTCATAGAATGTGACATGACGAGAGACGATGATATTTTTAATGGCAGGGTCAAGACAGTGATACCCCTTATGATTCGAGGAGTACCCGAGTAAGAAACACAAAGATGATCTAGAGGCAAGTTTGTGTAGAGCGGTGGCAGAGAGGTTGGGGTAGCACCGACAACCGAAGACACGGAGGCAAGTGTATTGATTGGGACAAGGATTTATATAGGTGAGAGCCTTCTATAATCGAGAGTCCGACTTATAGAAACAGGGATGGAAAGAGTATACAAGTGAACCATTATGAAATAACCCACACGACAATACAAGAGTAATCCTCGAGACAACAAACTAACAAAATGTACTTTGGGTTGCATATTATTAAATTTTTTCCTTACTTTTGATTGTTTACCGTGCAAGTTTATCATGGCAAATCCTCGCATTTCCAGTTGCCTTGGACTAGCTTTTGTTTTGACACGGACTACGCATACGTTTGTCTCAAAAAATAACTATAAAGTATTACTCCGTGTCTTCATTTGGTTTGTAGAAAAATAATAATTTTTTACTTAATTTAATTTAATTTAAGCGGAAAAGAATAAAGACTAAAGACACGGTCAAGCATGGAGGAAAGTTTGGGTTAAATATCCATATCATCTCTCACATCCTCACCTCTCGAGCGAATACTATCAATGACACAGTTCCTTGGCCTTGTTACAAATAACATTAAGTTCGACAGTCTTGACTTACACGACATCGTGCGCACAAACTTATAATTCCAATGGCATTATGTCCGTTTGCTACCTTTTTTTAACTGTTTCCTATTTTTCTCTACCTGGATTGACCAAATTGCCCCTGGGTCAAAACGCTGAATTGCAGCACTCTCTGCCGTATCCATCAATATGCACGAATTTTGATTCTGGACATTTATAATGTTATGAAAATACGCTGTATGCATCAAAATTATCAGATTTCAAAATTTCGAATTTGACCAGATTTTCTATTTTCAAAATCTGGGAAAAATTTAATTTTTTTTGAAATTTGGTCATATTCAAAATTTTAAAATCTTTCATTTTTTGAAATCTGGTTCAAATTTGAAACCTGATAGAGTTTGAAATTTTTGTCTCCCACACCCGCTCGAAATCGCGCGCCAACTGCACTATACTGCACGCAGGGATGTCACTTGGTAAATCAACAATAAATTGAAAAAAATAGGAAGAATGTCACTGGGATAACAAATTCGTGTGTCTGATGTCATACGTCTTAAGGCGGTCGAACCTAATATTATTTTAAAGGAGGAGTTTCAATTGGGTGTCACTCAGGTCAATTTCCCCTCACCTCTCCCCCTTGTCCTTCTCTCTCCTGCCACGTCATCTCCTTGTGACTCTCTCCTCAGGTCCCCATGGTAGAATACTACATCCGACGGTTAGGGCGATTGCATGACAACAATGGTGGAGCAAATAGATTGTATGGTAGTGGTGATGTGACTACACGGCGGTGGTATTAGCGTCGATAGCCACCTAATGAGTTGAGAAGAGAGAGAAACGAGGAGGATGATTGATGTGCTAGAAGAGAGGAGCAAGAG
This sequence comes from Raddia distichophylla, assembly GCA_005191435.1. Classification (NCBI taxonomy): domain Eukaryota; kingdom Viridiplantae; phylum Streptophyta; class Magnoliopsida; order Poales; family Poaceae; genus Raddia; species Raddia distichophylla. The sequence goes on along the minus strand of SPJY01002156.1, from coordinate 1,301,057 downwards.
GTGAGAGAGCGAGAGATGGCATGGAGCCCAAGGGCTAATCACATCATCATTGAACCACATACATGTCAGCATTTAATAAAATGGCTCAATAAGTCAAAACATCTGGATTGCCAAATTGCAAATTTATTTTTAAGTAATGTGATGCCTTTTCTCCATTTACAAAAAGAAACCGATAAGAGTTGGCATAGAGCAAGACTTTCTATCTCAAGCTTTTAGGCGTTTTCCGAAACGAAAAGTGTTTCCACGCATGTATTAAATATTAAAAGTGACCGCGTAGCGTCATGCATGCCCATTTGAGGTCATCAAAGTATCGAAACCGTACTCGGTACGGACGAGGTGCTGTTCGACGCCCGTCGGACCCACCTCCCAGCCAGCGCCTGCGCTGACCGTTGGATCTCCATCCAATGGTCAGCGTTAGATCTTGAGGAAAATTCTGTTATTTTTGTTTTGCCATGTAAAAAAATTTAAAAATTTAAATAAAAATCAGAAATATTCTCTAATCAATGTCAGGTTTCACATGTATTTTATTCGGATCAGAATGACCAATATTCATTTTTATAAACTTTTTTAAAGGATAAACTAGATGTATAAATGTTGTATATCAATATAAAAAATATATGTGTGAATGGACACGCATTGGAGAATATTTCTGATTTTTATTGAATTGTTTGAATTTTTTTACATGGTGAAACAAAAATAACAAAATTTGGCTCAGCGCAGGCGTCGGACGCGCCTCCGCGTCCACTCAGTACATGCATCCACTGTTCTATCCCATGGATATAAGGCTCTGTTCTTTTGAGCTGATCTGAATGGATGAACTGCTGAACGACTGAAATGACTGAACTTCGAGAGCTTCTTAAGATAGCCTCGAGATTCGGATACATTTCGTTTGACTTGCTTTTTAAAGCGTTAGAACCCACCTTCAAAACAGCAAAAAAACAGACTAAAAAACTCAAAGTATATGTGTTTTTAAAACGTAGATAAGTCGTTAAGCTGTTAAGACGTTAAGCTGTTAAGCTGAAAAGAACTGGGCCTAAGTTCCTTTGAAACTTATTTCAAACTCATATAAATATTATTATGCTATGCACTTTCGTAATGTTGTTTTTTCACTCATAAGTTGTGGCGAATAGTTTATTTAACCAATATTTGAACGTCGACATATTTAATTTAAAAGCCCACTTAGATTATGACATACGCATAGTTCTCATGTACTGATCATAAATTAATTTATGCAAAAAAAATTGTGTCCAAAGTTCTAAAACAATTATCTCGAATGCTGGTTACTTATGAGGGAGTATATCTGTATGTTATAATACAGTAATGTTAGGTGAATTAAGAAGCAAATTTTTTTAAAAAATAGAGGGAGCTGTTTCTTTCATTTTGAAAAATTAGGGAATCATTTGCTTGCGCACACAATTACCATTCGACCTGTTCCATTCCACGTCGAAGCCGCTTTCCAAGTCTTCTCCTTGACGTGTCAAGGTAATTAAAAACATAAAGTATTAAATCATTTGGTTTGTAGAAAAATAATAATTTTTTACTTAATTTAATTTAATTTAAGCAGAAAAGAATAAAGACTATAAGACACGGTCAAGCAAGGAGGAAAGTTTGGGTTAAATATCCATATCATCCCTCACACCCTCACCTCTCGGGAGAATACCATTAACGGCACTCAGTTCATTGGCCTCATTACAAATAACATTAAGTTCGACAGTCTTGACCTATACGACATCGTGCGCACAAATTTATAATTCCAGTGACATTATTTCCATTTACTACCTTTTTTAACTGTTTCCTATTTTTCTCCACTTGGATTGACCAAATTGCCCTTGGGTCAAAACGCTGAACTGCAGCACTCTGTCATATCCATCAATATGCACGAATTTTGATTTTGGACAAAATTTTATACTGTCATGAAAATACGTTGTATGCATCAAAACTATCAGATTTCAAATTTTTGAATTTGACTAGATTTTATATTTTCAAAATCTGGGAAAAAATTAATTTTTTTTGAAATTTAATCATATTCAAAATTTTAAAATCTAACATTTTTTAAGGTATAGTTTGAAATTTTTGTCTCCCACGCCCGCTTGAAATCGCGCGCCAACTGCACTATACCGCACACAGGGATGTCACTTGGTAAATCAACAATAAATTGAGAAAAATAAAAAAAAGTCACTGGGATAACAAATTCGTGTGTTCGGTGTCATACATGTTAAGGCGGCCGAACTTAATATCATTTGAAACGAGGCGTTCGAATTGGGTGTCACTCAAGTCAATCTCCCCTCATCTCTCCCCCTTGTTCTTCTCTCTCTCCTGCCACGCCATCTCCTCCTGACTCTCTCTCCTCAAGTCCCCATGGTAGAATACTACATCTGACGGTTAGGGCGATTGCATGACAACAATGGTGGAGCAAATAGATTGTAATGTGACTACACGGCGGTGGTATCAGCGTCAATAGCCACCTAATGACTCGAGAAGAGAGAGAAACGAGGAGGATGATCGATGTGCTAGAAGAGAAGAGCAAGAGGTGAGAGAGCGAGAGATGGCATGAAGCCCAAGGGCTAATCACATCATCATTGAACCACACATGTCAGCATTAAACAAAATGGCTCAATAAGTCCACTGTTCTATCTCATGGATATAAGTTCCTTTCAAACTTATTTCAAACTCATATAAATATTATTATGCTATGCACTTTCGTAATGTTGTTTTTTCACTCATAAGTTGTGGCGAATAGTTTATTTAACCAATATTTGAACGTCGACATATTTAATTTAAAAGCCCACTTAGATTATGACATACGCATAGTTCTCATGTACTGATCATAAATTAATTTATGCAAAAAAAATTGTGTCCAAAGTTCTAAAACAATTATCTCGAATGCTGGTTACTTATGAGGGAGTATATCTGTATGTTATAATACAGTAATGTTAGGTGAATTAAGAAGCAAATTTTTTTAAAAAATAGAGGGAGCTGTTTCTTTCATTTTGAAAAATTAGGGAATCATTTGCTTGCGCACACAATTACCATTCGACCTGTTCCATTCCACGTCGAAGCCGCTTTCCAAGTCTTCTCCTTGACGTGTCAAGGTAATTAAAAACGTGGGCCCAAGTGACCATCTCGCCAGTTCCGTGCATACCCGACTTGCTTGGTGACTGACAGGTGGGCCCGTGAAGCTGGGACCATCGTGTCAGTAGCATGAGGCTCGTTCGTTGAGTTGGCGCCGCCCGTTTGCTATAAGGGAGTCCCTGACCTTTCATGCTATTTGCACTTGAAGTATACTGGTTTGGCCTCTGGGCCTTTTTAAGAGCACATTTAACAATTTGGGAACATAATTAACCGAAATCAAATTCATTAGGGCATTTGAACAACATTCTGGTAGTTTCTCAAGTGCACATTTATCTTATTTCGCTGCTTATTTTTTTTACTTGGTGCAAAATTTGGGTTTTTTTACTGGCGTACCCGTACCACGATGAAATAAGCAGTGACGAAGCTTAGGTGGAATAGCGACGATGAAACATGATAAAATATACGGATAAATTATCAAATTTGTCTTGTGAAACATCCATAAAGTATCGATGAGACATGAAGAAAGTATCGGATAAGCACAAGCGAGAGTCATGAAACATGGTAAATTATTTATGAAACATGGTGAAGTTCCGAGAAAACATCAATTTTACCTCGTGAAACATCAGCGATGTACTAATAGTGCCGGTGAAACATGACAAAATTACTAACGAAACAATCCAGGTATCGATAATACATGGACAAACATTATGTTTCACTAGAGCAAACACCATGTTTCACAAAAGCCAAAAAAGTAAATTCATATTTTCAATATATCAAGAATCTATGTGTCATACGGATGGAAGTAATGTTTTTAAGCCAAATGCATTTTACATCTCTCTAGGTTTGTACTCTTTAGAATGGAGTACCAAGATTTTCATATGCCAAGCTCTAGGAAGGGATGTCATTGTCCCCACAAGTTTAGAGTCGTTTTTATCGTCTTCGCATCACAAAGTTGTCACCACAAGCCCACTGTGTTCGTTGGGAAATGGAAGATGAGGAATAGAGCGAATAGGATGAGATGGGGTGAGGGAGGCACATGAGAGAGGAGAGTGTGACCTTTGGTCAAGTATATGGTTGTAGCTCGAAACTAAATACTAGAGAGAACTCAATACGGGGATAAAACTGGTGGAGAGAGAAGAATAGGGGATGAGATAAGAGAATGGACATGAGGTACTCATATTTTTTTCCTTTTTGTCGAAGTTTATTTGATGGACCCATAAATTTTTTGTATAAAATTGGTACTTATATATATGTCAAGAGGGCTAAAAAACCAAAATTGTTTTCAGTTCTCCATGTACCAGGAGTTCCTTTTCAAGTTAGTGTGCTAACCTAGTAGTCGAAGAACAAAATTGTAGTTGGAGAACAAATTTCATAGAGCAAGAATTTCAACGAAACCATTATAGTAAGAACTATATGGACTAAAATAAAATACGGTTTTGCTTAAACTCAGGCGACTGGGCTCGCCGCCGCCGCCGCCGCCGATGGGTGGGCCCGGCGCACGCGCGCGTGCGTGCACAGTCGCCTGGGCGCGAGGCGCTCCCAATAAAATAACAGGGACGGGAGTGCAAATGAGCGCGCCTCCTGCTTCCATCCTTTTCCAATCCAACCTCAGCCTTCATCGAAACGCCAGAATTTGGCCACCTTCTTCCTTCCCTTCCGAGCCCGACCCCAACGAGAGAGCAGAGGAGAGCACGCGCAGGTCAAACCGAAAGTCAAAGCGGCAGCGTCCGCCCACGCGCCAATGGACGCCGCCGCCGCCGCCGCCCGCGGCAACGCGCGGCGGCCGAGCCCCGCGCCGGCGCCGGCCGAGTCCCGGCGCGCGGCGGCCGCGCGCGAGGCGATGGCGCGCATGGAGGAGGTGATGCTCGCCCACGCGGGCGCCGCGGGCGAGTTCAGCATCATCCTCGACGCCCCGCTCCCCTCCCTCCAGCGCTACCGCCGCAACCCCGCCGCCGCCGCGGGCTCCTCCCCGGTGCGCCGCGGCGCGAGGGACGAGGCGATGGCCCCCGCGCGGCCCGGCCGCCGCGAGGGGAGCGGCGGCGCCGCCGCCGCCGGCGAAGTGGGCGCGCGGAGGCCGCGAGCGGCTAGCGCGCGCGGCGGCGAGGAGGGAGAGGCGGAGGCGCCGGTGCGGTTGGGCGACCCGCGGGGCACGCGGAGGGCGAGCGGACGGAGCAGCGCGCCGCCGGCGAGGGTTCTCGAGGTGAAAGCGGATGCTGCGCAGGAGGAGGAGGGGGAGGAGGAGGAGACGCCGCTGCAGCTGCTGGCGCGCGGCGTGCGGAATTCGAGCGCGACGAGGCCGAGGCGAGTGGAGGTGGAGGCGGCGAGGCCATTGAGCCGGCGGTCGAGGCGGGAGGGCAGTGAGGAAACCGGCATGAAGGCTGTCGTATTTGAGCCGGCGGTGGAGGCCGAGTCCGAGGCCGAGGCGGAGAAGGAGAAGGCCGGGTGGCGGAGCAGCCGGGGGAGCGAGGATGGAGGGGAGGAGGAGCCTGTGGTGCTGCCGAAGCCGCTGACCGCCGTCATCACGGGAGGCCGGAGCAGGAGCAACTCACCGGCCATAAGTAATGTCGAAGATAATAGCTTCATTTTCTTATCTAAAGCAATTTTTTAGAAATGATTAGAATCTAGTCTTAAGAAATTTACTCCAGCTAGGATAACATTTTTGCTACTTCCAGACTCTGTTTGACACCCCATAAGTTCTGAAATGAGCAGCACTTGAAGATCATCCAATAATTTTGGCTGCTATGTTACGATTTACTGATAATGTGATGTGTTGGTAGTAAGATGTTTTCATCGTGCTGCTGCATTTGATGCCTTTTTTGGTACTAACTTAATTCATGGTGCTTCATACTGAATGACCAAAAAGAAAATGGATATAAAAATGCTATTGCTTTCTGCTATTTTTTTGGACGGCTTGCTGCATGTGCTGATGTGCATAATAATATGGTAATTTTTTATTTGTGATGTTTAAGGCTTGAAGCTAGCCTGTTCTTTTTGAATAATGATGTGTTTTTAAGTTTTCAGTTCTATGAAATGGTAAAGCTTATTTTATTCATCCTTATTTACCTAGTTAGGTCGGAATGGAGTGGACTCAGCTGCAGCAAATCGCCCACTGTCAACGGGAAGATCAACTTTTGCACCACCTGTTGGGGCTAATGTGAGGCCTCTACAAGCTGTGGAAATACCCAATGGGACACCTAGGGAAAGAAGGTGCATGGATAAGCTTTTTGAGATAATTTGGTTTTCTAGGCATTGCAGTGTTGTATTGCCAACACCACTTACCAAAACATGGGTGTCACTGTCCTTATATTTACGATTGGTGATGCAATTTCTTTCATAATGTGCAACTTGGTACCCTGTACCCCCGGTCCACAATTGGTGCTTTTGTTTGTAGTTAGTCCTTCAAATTGAAAAGGGTAGTTCATGTGATTTATTGAGATTTCAAGTGATCTACGAAATTTTAAAGCGTGCAATACATATACTATAGAGGCACTGTGGCAGGCAGTAGAGGCACTGTGGCAGGCAGTTGTAGCACCAATAAAAAGTAAGATTTAAGAGTTTCTTGTAGAATTAAACTTCCCTTTCCTTTCCAGAATTTGACAAGTGTTGAGTGCTTCCAGGACATAAAATTGAATCGAACTTTTTATAGGTTGCATTGAACTTAAACTAGGTGATATCCTGACATATAAGTATGACTTTGCCTTTTGATGCACGCAGGAATTGTTAAATTGGTTTTGGTTTTCATAATATGGTAGCGGCACATTATACTAACACATAGGATAAAACAATGGTACCATACTTTGTCTCTAGTTTACTGATGGCATTATTTTGTTCTGCTAACTCAGTTAATCATTGATTTTCATGCATCGTACAAGAGAGTAAAATTTAGTCTATAACATTTTTGTCAGTTTTTAGTTGGATAGCTAAATTGAAAAATTCATGTTTAAGTATTACTTTGTAGTTTGTGGAGCAATCATGTTGAATGCATTAACGATACATCGTTCGAACTATCACATGTGCAACATTTTTTACTGACATGTAATGCTACAACTTACAACGTGCCTCACCCACAGCACTCCAGATTTAGGTTCTGGTGTTGCTGACATCCAAATATGGTTGTGATTTTATATTTTATATATTTTGGGATGGCAAAAACATTTAATGCGACTATGTCAGAATAATTATCAGTCTATCACTACTGTTGATGTTCTTGCTTCCTTTTCTTTCCCCGATGTCATTTATAACATCCTTTACTAAATAGTCCACCATATTTTTAAACATAAATTAACAAGAGCATTGTTGGAATTAAAGTTATTGATTTTACATTGGAATATGTTATAGGGCCGTCTATCCAGATCCCACATTTGCACAGTCCACACGATCACGGGATTCACATGACAGTTCAACAATGACAGAAGAGGTTTGCCCTCAGTTTTATACTTTTATTGATATCATGTTGTATATTTGAGGTTTTGTAGGCAGTGCAAGGTTTTTTTTGAAGATTTTTTAGTGAGATGATAAAAAGGGTTATCAGTAATACTAAAGTTCATTTGGATAAATAAATCTGATTATGATTTCTCTTTATTTTTCAGCTTGAGATGCTAAAAGATGAGAATGTAAATCTTTTGGAGAAGGTGTGTTATAGTCCTTGAATGTATTGTGATCAATTTAATGGGGGTAAAAGTGTTAAGACGACGTGTTTTCCTTCCTTATGGAACTAGTGATAATACAGTGTTTTTCAAATTCAGCTTGGACTAGCCGAAGAGAAGTTCAGACAATCTGAAGCCCGGACAAGGGAGCTTGAGAAACAGGTTACCTTTTTTTGTAATTATTGCATGTTCTGTGATATTATCAAGATGAGATATTTGCAGTTCCTTTACATATATAATTGTAAGATAAAATTAAAGGAAAAGTAAGGTGACTGATGCAATTGGATAACGTAATGAAACATATTATTCATCTCACATTTTGTTGTCCTCAATATGTTCAGGTTGCTCATCTTGGTGATGGATTGTCTATGGAAGTTAAACTTATGAAAAGGTAATATGAACTTCTGAAGTACATTTCGGGTTCCTCTGATGTTGCATGTTGGTTTCTTATCACATTATTCATGATTTCCAATTTGATTGCAGGAGGGAGGAAATGCTTGTAAGAAAGGAGGTAAAGTTTAACTTTGTGTACCTATATATTTTATATCTACTATAGAAAATTGTTAAATAGCATTGGCATCCATACTGCATATGTCAGGAATGGTCTACTAGAACTGCTTTCAATCATTGAATAAACTTACAATTAAGCATGGAAATAATATATTGGATCAATGATTTTTGGTAGAGAAATGGATTGGTAATGGTAGTACATGTAAATAGGCCCTGTTCTTTTGAGCTGACAGCTGAACGGCCGAACGGCTGAAATGACTGACTTTCGAGAGCTTCTCCAGGTAGTCTCGAGATTCGGATACATTTCGTTTGACTTGCTTTTTAAAGTGTTAGGACCCACCTTCAAAACAGCGAAAAACGGACTCAAAAACCTAAGCATATGTGTTTTCAAAACGTAGATAAGTCGTTAAGCTGTTAAGCCGTTAAGCTGAATAGACATGTAAATAAATCCTTATTCTTATGCATTTCTCTTGGCACATAAGAAAGCACTCCAGACAATTTATCTACCTGGTGGCTGTTTATGGATGGGCATTGATACATTTTTGTTGGAATAAAAACAGCAAGAAATAAGAAAAGCTCTTATATCCAAGAATGGTAAAGGTGAAGAAATCACTACTCTTCAACAAAAGCTACAGGTAAGGTAGTATGTCTACAATAAGAAACATTATTGGTCAACTATTGGTGGCATAATTGTTGTTTTCTGTTCTAGTCCGCTAGAGAAGAAGCAACTGCCGCTGTAAAGAAACTGAAAGAAGCTGAATCTGAAACAAAATCCTTGCGCACAATGACACACAGGATGATCTTAAGCCAAGAAGAAATGGTTAGTTTCCTTTTCCTTCTCTTCCAAATGTGCAATCAAATAGAGAGGTCCATTTATCTGTAAAAAAAGATGACTTCGAAGTTCAAATGCATGAACTGTGTGATGCTTACAGGAAGAAGTTGTTATGAAGAGGTGTTGGCTTGCTCGTTATTGGGGCTTGGCTGTTCAATATGGTAATTCATTTCTAGGGTTTAGGATGTTACAATTTTTTTCTGAGTAAAGATTAACATTCAAAAGAATCAGAGCTTTTCTGTACTTCAATAAATGCCTAAATACTGAATGCTGGTTTTGTGTTACTTGTGGGAACTGGGAAGTAGTGCTCATAAAATCCGATTTTCTATCACACCTGGCCTTACTCTATTCATGCCATTGTGCTCTGTTTTCTGAGTTTCAACTCCCATCAGATAGCAGTAACCTGATTCTTGACTAATTACAATTCTCCAGGAATCTATCCAGATATCTCTATGTCAAAACATGAATACTGGTCTTCATTTGCCCCCCTTCCATTTGAGTATGTTACATCAGCTGGACAGAGAGCCAAGGATGGATCTCAACTTAGTGGCAAGTTATTGACCTTTTTTCTGTTCGAAATCAAAGTTTTGATATTTTAATTAATTCTTATTGTACTTTTAAACAGGGAGTGATGGTTTGGAAGACACAGACAGGCTTGTTCATGATTTGACTGTTACAGCTGGAGAAGGCAACATAGAAACCATGCTTTCTGTTGATAAAGGACTTAAAGAACTAGCTTTCTTGAAGGTCATTATGTTTCTTTTTTGGCTTTCATCCACATTCCACACACAACAGATCTTCAACAGCTATCAGCACCGTGACTAGTCTGTTATTACTTTTTGGTTTTTGGCTCTGCTCACACTTCAGGTTCCTAATTATTTGCAGGTTGAGGATGCTGTTCTCATTGCTCTTGCTCAACATCGTCATCCTAATGTTGCTGAGCCAGCAGATCCAGGTCTCTCTTACTTTCCATTTGTTTTAAGTTTTTGTTATTGATCATGTAAATTACTGAAATTATTGATAAATACCTTTTCAAAAGTAATTATAATTAGGATTAATTATTATATTGTTTTTCATTGATTGATTATAATTCCCTCCACATCAATCAGCTCAATACATGTTTATGTTTCCATGTTTCCCGTTTGCAGACATTAAATCATCTGGAGATGAAAAATTCACTGAAGCATTTGGTACAATCATCTATAACTTTACTTTCTATTATGTACATTAGGTATAATTGTCTGCATTAGGATGCTGCTCTTTTGCACTAGTTAGTAGTAGCATTCTATGCTATATTGCTATCCGTACTGTGGGGAACTTTACAAATTCCTAATCAATACCTTAATCTGGTTCTGCAGATCTAAGCAAGGAGGAAGACGAAGATGTATTATTCAAGCAGGTACTGAATTTTTTTCTTTTGTTTAGTTAAAACATGCACTAGTGATTGCCCTGTTCTTTACAGCTTAACGGCTTAACAGCATAACGACTTATCTACGTTTGAAAAGACAAATGCTTTGATTTTTTGAGTCCATTTTTTCATTGTTTTGAAGGTGGGTCTTAACGCTTTAAAAAGCAAGTCAAACGAAATGGATCCGAATCTCGAGACTACCTCGAGAATCTATCAAAATTCAGTCATTTCAGCTGTTCAGCTGTTCATTAAATTATTGCTCCCTTATGAATGTCCTATCAGTATATTTGGTTCCCCTTCTGTGCTGCCAAATAATCTGCTTCTAAACTGTGTTACGTATGTGAAGCAAGATTGTTTGAGATAGAAGAATCATTACTAATGGTATTCGTTAGATGAATGATCCTAGCACATGCTGTAGTGTTTCCGTGTATATCTTAGTAAGATTGCATAATGCCAGAGTAAAATTTCTTACTCATAAACTAAGAATGTTGAATCAAGAGCCTAGCTATATCCTAAAACTGTTCGTTATGTAATAATGCTGTGTGGCATAGTTTTGCAGCGTAATATTGTTCACATAAAAGTATTAGCAAAAGGAAACAGTGAACCATCACAGATTCTTATTCTGGATAGATCTTGACTACAATTAGAAATGCAGGAAAGAAAAGTCAACTCCATGAGCATGCACAATGCGAGTCAAAATTGAAGTTGCCAAAGAAGCTAGCTAGCCACTATCTTCATTGAAAAAAATAAAAAGCAGCTGCTGGATATTCAATAGTTTTTGTATCAAATAAACCTATGGTTGGAGAATCCAGCTTTCTAATATTCTCTTCTTTAATCTTTACTTACATGATTGAGAAAATAAAAGAGCATCTTTTTCCCTGGTAGATCAATAACACGTGCTAGACTTAAAAAAAAAATTGGATATCCAATTATTGTTCTTTATGCACTTCAGTCATAGTTTGCCTATTTTAGTTACCATGTACTTTGGTTTTACTCAGGCTTGGCTCATCTATTTCTGGAGAAGGGCTAAAAACCATAATGTGGAAGAAGACATTGCTGAGGAGCGATTGCAAATGTGGATTGATCGACATGGCAAGCAACCGACTTCACATGATGCCGTAGATGGTATGTTCTTTACTGGTCATGTATCATCACAAACTACTTTGTCCAGTCAAAAAAAAAAGTTATCGTTTTTAATGTCAACATGGTCTTCAAAGTACAATGACCAATAATTCTGTTGTAGTATACTTGTAAATGTAATAGAATTGTAATATCATCAAAATGTTTTTGGAAGGAATTTACAAGTATGATTTTCATTTCTAAATATTTAAAAAGGTGTCCATATGTGAAATTGCAAAAAATTGTGATTAAATGGCTTAATTTTTGTTTCATTTCATTTACTAAAAGAAAATTGCAAGCTGGGATATAATGTTGATGCAAACTCTATACCTGGAGTAAAGTCCAATTTGGGGAAGAAAATCTATAGTGAAGTGGCTTGAATATAATGAAGGCATACATAATTTGTACAGAGCAATGCATATTGTTGGAAATATTCAGCATTAAAGTGCTAGAAATGGAAATTATCTTAAAATCACAACTCAATTTACTTTACAATAAGTTAACGGGGATGAATGATAGCAGCAGAATGCACCTTAAATGAAACTCTCTTTGTGCAGAAGGTTAAATGGTGTATTAGGTGGAAAAGTTTATGTTGGGATTGCTAATGTTATGTCCCTTCAAACTTATCATGTTTACTGAGTCGACGCGTCTGGAGATTATTTAACAGTTAGTAGCATGAAATGACTAGCTTGACTTGTTGACCATAAGAATTTCTGGTCTAAAAAATTAAACATGTGCACTTGTGCGGTGAACAATCATTATAACAAAAATAGATCATATCTTTTGAGATCATGTTGTCAACACTTCAAATCTTGGTTGATAGTGTTCTTTTTAATGATTCACATTCATAGATGAAGTCACAGTGAAACAAATATTTACCACGAATTGAGGGGCATGTCTTTTGATAGCACGTTCTCATTATTTGGAAATTGGAACCTTGGTAGGTAATGTCTTTTTTATTAGTTCACCTTCACATAAAGTTTTTGACAATTGTTTTCATAGTTGAGATCTTACCCACATATGTCTTTGCTTCTTCAGTAACCAATTTGGCATATTCTGATGATTTATTTGTTTAGACCTCGCACTGGTGCCGTATCACTAAATTCAATTGAGCTCATCAACATTGCTATGCTGAGTTGCTGACTTATCATTAAAATAAATCATGACACCTTTATTCCATCATTCAATTTTTTCCCAATCTTGAAATACATTTTGTTACAGTCGAGCAAGGTTTGCACGAGCTGAGGAAGCTAGGAATTGAACAGCTACTATGGGAGTTCTCCCGGCAGGAGGTGAACACCACCAAAGGCGAATCGTCCGATGTTGAGGATCTGACCTAGCAGCCTCGACAAGCAATTAGCTCAGTGATTCCCATGTGCCATACAACAACTGTAGAAAACATACAAAGATGTTTGTGGTTTTGACTTTGAGTTTTGACACAGTTCATTGATTTTTTGTGTACATAACCTGCATCCAACAATGTTACTACAACAGCTCGAAGGGTTCATATTAAATTGAGTGATGCACTTTCCAATATGCCTAACATGCCTGATGCATCCAATACCTACAACTACACGATCATCATATAGTTGTCATTTCTCCGGAATCAAGACAGCCTTTTTGCTGTTCTGTTCAATCTGGCCGAATAAACAGTAAGGTCTGCCATCAATCCTGTTGCTCAGGATTGTCTATTTGTGTGGGTAGCCACCACCTGGGCTCCCCAAGTCCTTACTTTCGGCTGGAAAATAAACTTGTTTATTCCCATCCATGTCATTGTTCTGGAGATATGATGGTTTTGTTTGAAAATTGTTCTCAAACATGCATCAGCATTAGGGGCTGCTGTTGCTTGTGTTTCGTTTTGGGACTATGCTGTTTTCTAATATTTCTTCTTAAGTCAATGCTGCTTTCTATTTCATTAGGGATTGTTTATGCTTGGTGAATAATGAATCCATAATTCATCAATCTTCTTTTGCTGCTGTGGGGATGGTGATGATTAGCATAGATAATCGGGGACCACATGATCCCCTCTCGAGTGCCGTCTGCTGTGGGCGCGGACTCGCATGACTGAATCAGAGATGATCGTTGAGTTAAACATTTTGGCTCCTTTATGCATCCAAATTTTTTCGATAGGGTTTGCATCCAATTTTGAATAACATTAGTTACAGATTTTGTGAAAGCTATTCGTCCTTGTGCATCATGATGTGTCATGTACTCATGTGATGTTTTTTTAATAATTCAGTATTAATTTGTGTTTAGAGTAATGCAGTTTGAGCAAATATGATAAACAATTCGCTTTAAATATAACAAAAATAATAAAGCCATGAATTAAATTCAGGATCATGATTCTCCACATATAAGCAATAAAGTAAATAAATTCATGATCAACATTGACTTGAAAAACGTGGCAGGCACTTATCCAATCAAAATAGCATAGAGCTCATGTTTAGATTGGGATTGCTCTCAGATTGCAAATTATGAGTTGCTAGATAAATTAGCCTTCCAACAAATAATTTGAGCTTTATAAGTCACAAGTTATTAAATTTGAAATCAGGTTTATAGTCTAGAACAGCACTGTTCTTGCACCAAAAAAGGGTAAACCAGTACTCAGTATGTATGGCAAAGAGCTGCTAGGTAAATCAGGAGTTAACATATCAACTTAGATTGCAACCTAGCCGAAACAGCGACAAAAACAGTGATGAATACCAGCACTGCTATGGTCACAAAATCAATCATTTATTAACCAATAAGACATTATTGACATCGCTAACTTTTCAATTAATAGTGATCGAACAACAGTAAGATGATCATGTAAATTTAACACCAAGTGCTATGCCATACAAGTCACCAAAATCAAATTAAACGTAAAGTGCTACTCTAGATCTATCAAATACACCTAACAACAATTAATAATCCTCAAGATAAGCAAAAACACAATAAAGGAGAAGAAGCTAAAGGTCTTACAGAGCACCGGATTCAAGCCGGCAAGCAGAGGCAAAGCGCGATGAAATCGTTGTCCCAGAAATCAAATCGTCGTGCTATTAATGTACCATCGACGAAAAGACCTGGAGATACAATGCTGTCACCCCCACCACGGCCAAAGGCCACGGAAGGAGCACGAAGTGTAGAGAGGAGCAGCAGCGAGCTCAGGGTGACCACCCCGTGGCCACCGGGAACCAAGTCAAGAAAGAACACCACCACAACAGCACGCACCGGCCGACAAGGGCGCCAAGACACCGACAAGTAGCAGGGCGACGGCTAAACAGAGAGTGAAGAGAGAGGATAAACCAACAGCAAAACCAACCAACCGATATATATATAGATCCTAATCTACCCCGAGGGGTAGATTAAGCCTAATCTACACCTAGCCACCCCAACGAGCCAGGCTCCAGCAAGTCCAAGCAGTCAACATGGTGGAAAATTTAAAAAAAATCAAAAAAACGGATCCACCCGTTAACTACCCCACTTTCCCCTCATCCCCTCTCTCTCTCTCCACAGTTTCTCTCTCCTTTCCCGATCCACGCCGCCGCTGTGTCGGCACCCGATTTACGAGTACTACAAATACTCATTTAAATTCTAAGAATTTCACTTCTTGTGTTAATGACACGAGGTTCTAGGTGGGGTTTGCAAAACTGCCGGTTAATTGCCGGTTTATCGGGCTCCGCGGGCGGCTAGCTCGGAAAACCGTGGGGTGAAACCATCTGAAGTTCATGAAAATACAAATTTGTAAAAATAGTACTAATTATTACAAGCACTTTGCTTTGAACAAAATTTAATATTTAAATATTTTCTCGTTATTTTCATGTGATTTTGTGTTTTTGAAAATAAAAAACCGCGGCTAGCCGCTCCCGAGCAGTGGAACCGCCGGCTATTTGGCAAAGTTTAAAAACCCATTCGTTGTCTAAACCGCCGCAAACTACCGGTTAACGTCAATTAACTGTGGTTAACCGGCTTCGTGTGAGGGCCGGCTCGGAGAGTTTAAACGGTTTTTGAAACCCTGGTTTTAGGTCTCATCTCAATCTTTGAGAATGGTAAATTCTTAAATGCTTTGCATTTTCTTTTGTGATTTGAGCGGTAAATTCTTAATTGCTAATCTTCAAGAAGGGTATACTTTGGCCTTATTTTCCCGTGAAATCATGTTCTAGCAATTGCATCAGCATCAACTTTTAGCCATGTTGTTTTTACAGTACTGCCATCCGATGGTTACATGAAAACTAAACTGTGTTTGTGCCACTAACTTGTGGCCCCGGGTTACAATTAGGGCCCATTGGTCAGTGACACAGAACGTTGTTGGAGTGGGCTTCGGTTTCTAGCCGGCTGTCCTTTGTAGTTTGGGCAGCTTGCTCTCGGCAGACAATGCGCATATGATGCAGCATTGCAGCAAGAACTGTGATGATGACTCGCATGCGACCTGGACCACGAGAGCTCGATCTACAGGGTCACGTGAGGAATGGATCGGCGTCGACAATTTGTCCATGGCTGTTGTACACGAGCTACTTCTATACTCCATCTTCTTGTGTGAGAAAAAAGAGATCACGAACCCTAAAGCAAAAGAACACATTGATTTCAAGAACCATTCGTCACGGCCGCGCTTCAAGCCGATGCAGCTTCGATAACTAGTTTTGAGGAGTCGTCGTGCGCTAGCTCGTCATGTCTTCGAGAGGTTTTACCATTCGTATTTATTAATGAAAGCCGCTGAAATCAAATTAACTGTTGGAAATGAATTCGGAAGTTGGCGGAGGCTGCTTCTGCTTTCGTTGCACGTAGGAACTGAACGATAACCCTACCTAAGTCGTCTGAGGACATGTCCAATGCTACATCAATTTAGAAAGATTTATAACATCTCCAATAAATTCTAACACTAGTACAGAAATGCACTTTTCAGACAGTTTTTTTTAATCATTTAATACGGTTTTTTTAATCATTTAAGGCTGGGGGCGGCGGCGCTAGGAGGAGGTGGTGGCAGCTAGCTGGGGAGGGCGGCGACGACAGCTAAAGACAGCGGCGCCAGCTGGGGATGGCGGCGCTGTCTGCTACGGTGGCAGTGTTGGGAGGAGGCGGCGTCGACTGGATTACGGCGGCTGATGGGAGGAGGAGATGCTAGATGGAGGGAGGCGGCGGTGGCTGACTGTGAGCATCGTTGAGCCCTAATTTTTATTAGTGGCATTGATGTTGAGTTGAGTTTTATTATAACAAATTTGTGACTCCCTAAAAAAACATTTTAAAGTATTCAAAAAAATTATGAAAAAAATTGTTTTACAAACTGTAAGAAGAATTATTTAAAATCCCACAAAAATGAAACTACAAAATATTACACCATTTGACTTATAAAAAAATTAAAAAAAAATTAATTTGATTTAATTTAATTTAATCTGAAACAAACAAGGTCTATACATCACCTTAAATTGAAGCAGCACTGATCATGCTCTCATTCACCGATCCAAAACCAATGGAAAAGGGTGGAGGGAGTGGCAGCAGCAGCAGCACTACAGGCACTACATGCGCTGCATGCTGCTGCTGGCGTGCCGGCCGGCCTCCGGGAGGGCCCACTTCCAGTGGCAAGCAAACAAGAAGGTGGCGGACGAAAAGGAGCTGCAGCTGCGAGCTAGCCTGCGGCAAATCAATTTAGAAAGATTTTAGAACATCTCCAATAAATTCTAAGGCCCTGTTTGTTTGAGCTGCAGTTTCTTTAAAAGATGTTTCTAGAAAAAGCCACAAAAAACTAGCTTCTGGAAAAACTCAGATCACAGTAAAATTAGGCTTTTGATGGCTTTTGGCTTCTTTAAAGGGGTTTCAAAAGCTAGCTGTTTGTTTGAGCTTCTGGCTTGTGAGACTAAAAGCTAACTAGAAGCTTAAACAAACAGGGCCTAAGTCAATACGTCAAACTACTGTAGCGAATAAAGTATAAAAAATAAAATATAGATAAATGATGAAAATGAGATGCTAATAGTGACTGAGATGTCTTAATTTAGGATGCTTTTGACACTATTTATCAGTTTTTTTCTTTCTTCTATTTTATTCTATCCACACTGTGGTCTTGTTTGTTTCAGATTAAAGTTGAGTTGAGTTTTACAGTAGCAAATTTGTGTCTCCCTCAAAAAAGTTTTAAAGTATTAAAAAAATTATGAAAAAGTTAGTTTACAAAACACTAAGAAGAACTATTTAAAACCCCCACAAAAATGACTATACAATATATTACACCATTTGACTTATACAAAAATAACAAATTTTAATTTAATTTAATCTAATCTAAAACGAACAAGGCCTGTACACCACCTTAAATTGGAGCAGCATCGGTCATGCTCTCATTCACCGATCCAAAGCCAATGGAAAAGGCAGGAGTGATGATTGTAGATAATGAAACGTCGTATAAAACATATTTATAAAAGACGCTTCTTACAATAAAAGTGACTCCTTTTCTCATACCACAAATGCAACGTTTGTAACTACAAAAACGTATCTAATGCAAGTGACTTATAAGACGGTTATATAGAAACAACCTCTAAAGCAGCTAACATAAAAGACGGCTATAGCTAAACTGTCTCTTATTCCCAACCCGCATGGGGTCCATCACAATAAAAGACGCTTCTAGGTTCGGTAGGTCAAAACCGTCTTAAAATGTGCGTCTTATATTTACTCTTTCTATACTAGTGTAAGTCAATACGTCCAATTACTATAGCGAATAAAGTATAAAAAAGTAAAATATAGATAAATGATGAAAATGAGATGCGAATAGTGATTGAGATGTCTTAATTTAGGATGTTTTTGACACTGTTTATCAGTTCCGCAGTATGGCCTTGTTTGTTTCAAATTAAAGTTGAGTTGAGTTCTACTGTATCAAATTTGTGACTCCCTCAAAAAACGTTTTAAAGTATTCAAAAAATTATGAAAAAATTGTTTTACAAACTCTAAGAATAACTATTTAAAACCCCATAAAAAAATGACAATAAAATATCACACCATTTGACTTGTATAAAAATAACAAATTTTAATTTAATTTAATCCGAGACAAACAAGGCCTATACATCACCTTAAATTGAAGCAGCATTGATCATGCTCTCATTCACCGATCCAAAACCAATGGAAAAGGAAGCAGCGAGTGGCAGCAGCAGCAGCACTACAGGGCACTGCGTGCGCTGCATGCTGCTGCTGGCGTGCCGGCAGGGCCCACTTCCAGTGGCAAGCAAACAAGAAGGTGGCGGACGAAAAGGAGCTGCAGCTGCTCGCTATAGCCTGCGGCAAATCATTACGCCCACCCAAGGCCAAGGTGAATGGGTGCGTGCCGACGTAACGTACGTGGCTTGTCGCGGGCCCCATTCGGTCAGAGGCAGGATTGGTCTCCATCAATCCTAGGGCTTTTTTTTTTTTAGCGTTTGTAGTGTGGAGGAAGAAATGACCAAGTGAACGAGAGAGAAGAATGTCTGCTCGTCATATACACGTATTTTCGTATATCCCCTTAGTCCCTTCGTAGGACATCCGCAGAAGAAGATGTAAAATAAAGTGGATAGGGATAGAGTGTTTGGTAGAGGAATCTTTTTTAGTACGGATGGATAGAGTGTGTAGTGAATAGTGTTATAGAGCGTGCATGTGTATAGAGACTTAGGTGGAGATGCTCTTATTTATAGAAGTAATCAACAAAATTTAGATCAAGACATCTTTGCCGCAACCGAGAGGTAGCTAGTCAACCAGTTTTGTTTGCGTCGATCCTAGGTTTCATTTACACAAATGATTGTGTTTTTTTTCATTATTTCCTCAATTGGGATGTTGTGGTAAAAAAATCCCCAAAAAAGCTAGTTTGCTGTTAATTTTAAATTCGAACACCTAATTAAGTATGGATAGAATGACACCTAATTACACCTTATTAAGTCTCAAAAAAATCATTATAAAATGTTAAACTGAATGGTATTACTATCTTCATTTTCTTATCTAGACTATTATACATCTAACGTGTCGGGACAATGTTTTTAAATATGACGGAACAAACACCAGTTTTGCTTTATCATCACTCCTAGATTCACCACTAACATCACTATCAATGAGATCCTAAACCATACATGCTTCAATAGAAGATAGAGATTGAGAAGCTTCTTTTTTCCGCTGTCAATGCTTAAATAATATAATATTCCTAAATATATGAGGAGAGATACCTCCTACAATTTACATAAAATATTACATCATTGCCTAACCTAATTAAAATACTCGTATTAATCATGGGAATCAGCGCCCAAGTAGAGGAGCAGAGCCGGCACGCGTAGCAGGGAGTTGCCTAGCCACGTGGCGGCTTCAGGGTGTTTCGATGGCGGAAACCAGCGGTTTTAGCCGTCTGGGAAGCCATCTGTCATGGCGGAAGGAGGTTCAAATTTGTAATATCTAAAAGATATGGCATAGTTTTCGAATTCTAAATCATACGTATATTATTTAACTAATAAATCCTGTGACAAATGGATCTAGTGTTTTAGCATGTCATGTTGCAATCGATAAAATCTTTGGGGGAAAGAAAAAAAAAACACTGGGACCCCCACAGTCGAGTCCACCAGGGCAGGTCGCCAAGTAAGCAGCATGCCGCATGCACGCACGCCGATGCGTGCGGCCCAGCCTTTGCATCTGGTGGGCCCTCCTCCGCGGGCAGGAATCATTGCCGGGCTGACAAAATAACCACATGGGGCGCAAAAAGGCAGCGAAAAAGGGCCCGCGGAACGGATGGATCTACGCAGGTCTCTTTTTGGCCCAACCCACCGCTTGCCGAGCCCACCATGCATGCATGCATGCATGCATGCACCCGTTTTTTAATTAATTAATTAATTTATTATTACCTGGTTTCTAGCCCTGTATTCCGATACATGCCGATTTGTGTTGAAGGATAAGATCTCGATTTTTATTGCGGCGAGGATCGAAAATTGGGAGGTTGATAGTATGGGCAATGTATGAATCTTGAAGTATGATCCTATGATTGTGAACTATCTAGAGCTACGTATATATAAAGAAGAAAATCTAGCTGAAAATATTGGTGCGTGCGAAAATGTAAAATGGGTTCAAATATGGGTATCTATCTACTTGCAACATGATTTTTTAACAATGTATGGGTTCAAATAATTGGCGTGATTAATGCATAACTAAAATGAAATTCTACCTGAACTAAACACTTGTATGTATAAAACCATACAAATAAATAGCTTGTAGTTAAAAAAAACTAAGATCAAGTGATGCTAATAAAAAACCATAGCCTTAATAATTTCTACTGTACTAATGCAATTCTCTCATGCTGCGGCACGGCAGCATGCGTATGGTTCCAGCTAGCTGTAGCTTGTTATTTTGAGACGGGCCCAGTTGGCAGGTCGATCAAGAAACATCAGTGTTGATGGTACATGGTAAAAAAAATGTGTAAAATATATGGGCGGTCCCTAAACTATTAATCAATTTTTATCTAGATTCCCAATCTATGAAACTGCAGTTTTGGATCCCTAATCTTTTTAACTAGGTCCACCCCGGTACAAACATGCCACGTGACAATCCTAGAGCTGATGTGACGCTGACATGTCATGTAAAATAGTTTTAAAAAGTGGGAAATCATTTAAAAACATAAAAAATACGTGGAAATCATTTAAAAACGAAAAAAATAAAATGTGGGAAAATTATTTTAAAAATCATAAAAAGGAAAAAGAAAAAATCATTAAAAACATATAGAAAATATCATAAAAATAAAAAAATACGAAAAAATCTAAAAAAAGAGAAATCATTAAAAAATCATGGAAAACCATGAAAAAACATAAACATATGAAAAAAATAAACATATTAAGAAAACATAAAGACAGTGTGGTCGCCTTTAATCCCTTAGTTGTAAGCGCAAGACCTCTAGCATCGTAGCGTATGGGAGCTCTCGAGAGCTACTTTTTTCTAATTTTTTATGAATTTTCCTAATTGTTTTACTATTTCTCGTATTTTTTATGTTTCCTAAATTTTTTAAGATTTTTTTAAAATTTTTAAAGTAATTTATGTGACACGGACTGGCACGTCAGCGCCATGTCAGATTTAGGGCTGTCACATGACAATTTTGGACTGGAACGAACCCACTTAAAAAGATTAGGGACCCAAGATTGCAGTTTCATAGATTGAGAATTGGATGAAAATCGACTAATAGTTTACGGACCGTCCGTGCATTTTACTCAAAAAAATTACAGTTTTTTAAGCGTACTTCTGCCCGATACAAAAAGTTTACTTTTCTCGCCTAAAATGTGGTGGCTGGATCACTCCATCCCTGCCCTTCGTAGCACATATATTATGATGTCGGACTTGACTCAATTTTAACTATTTTGTAAGTACCTTCGTTCTAACCTAGGTAGTCATGTAGTTTATTTCTCCCCCCCTTTTTTTTTTTTGAGAAGGTGAACATGCAGCTAAGAACAGCTAGACCACTCTTATCCATACATGTCAATCTCAGTTAGCTGATGCCTATGATTTTTTTTTTCATATGGCTAAGTGCAAGCGATTGGGGTGCAGGTTTCATGCACGACAATTTAGCTAGCTGATTGCATGCAGCATGATCGCTGCAAAAGCCAGCATTGGGCGCTTAATATTAATTTAATTTACGCAAGTATATAGGCCTTGTAGCTCCTAAAATGTAGATCGATTAATCTGTATCATTCTGTCCAAAGTGTATGTAATCGCCTTTCCATAAAGGAGATTAGCTAGGATGTACTCGATGGGGAATGATTTGTCACATGAACATGAATCGATTAGTCATCATCCAGATATAAATATACTAGTTAAGGTTGTCACATGAACACGGAAATACGTTGCGTTCTCCGATTAGGACCGTACATGTCTAGTCCAATGTCCTGGGATGGTTGGGTAAAAACGACACATATGTAGATAGCTTGCAACCTACACATATGAGCATGATCTTTTCGAGCATGAAACATTATGAAACTGTCTCCAAAGCTATGTGTAGAAGAAAGCCACTGCACCTTTCACCTGCTTCTCAAGAAAGTAAAAATAGCCACTGCATAGCACTGAAGCATTTGAGAGAGAGAGAGAGTAAAAATGCAGAGACGCACTGCATCTTTTACCCCTCAAGAAAGCAAAGCACTGAAGCATATAAGTGAAATGAGAGAGAGAGAGAGAGAGAGGGAGAGGGAGAGGGAGAGGGAGAGGGAGAGAGTGAGTGAGTGAGTGAGTGAGTGAAGGGGGACAAAGAGAACAAAGAGGGGGTAGCAGGACAGGAAAGGCACACCACGCACTTTGGTGTCGCATGATCGCTACATGGAAAGGATACGGTGCACGGGACAGAAAACCTCCTGCATGCGAGAACAGAACAAAGATCAAAACGGATCGAAAACATTATCAAACTAATGTAAATCTATGCATTCACATTGCTGTGAGAGTTGCAAGCTTGATTACTCGTAGGGTCGTGGTGAATTAAATAGTAAAATTTGAAGGTCAAAATGGCACTTATTCGACGTCGTTATTCTGACCATGTTTTTGAGCTAGGTGAGAAGCGAGTTTCAGCTTAAATAAACTGGCCAACTATGCCATTATGTTAATTAGTTCTGGATTATATTTGCCTGTTATAAATGGTGGTGGAGAGCGATAAATACTTCTAATGGATTTATCCTAAATTTCTTTTGGCATTAATGTAGCATATATGTCTGGAATACTTTAGAGAGATTGATTTAGCCCCACACACACACATATATACTACCTCCGGTCATAAAAATAAGTCGCCGTTGACTTTTAGACACGCCTTTGATCATTCGTCTTATTCAAAAATTTAGTGCAAACATGTGTAAATATAAATCATGCTTAAAGTATGTTGAATGATAAAATAAATCATGATAAAGTAAATGACAACTTACATAGTTTTTTGAATAAGACGAATGGTCAAAACCATGTTCAAAAGTCAACGACGACTTGTTTTTATTACCGGAGGGAGTATATAATAACATATGCATGACAAGTATGTGCATGCTTTTGTAGGGGAGCATATATATGTACATCAGTACTTATTTCGTACATTAGACGTTTCACAATTTTGCACCACCTAACATAAAAACAAAGGGGAAAAAGATGAATAACACTAAAGCATATAATGTCTACTGTTTGGCGCCATGTTGTATCCACTCATCAACAGTAGAAACTATATGCGTACATGAGAGATGAGATAGATACTAGACGAAATAGACTGGACATGATATATATCTTTAGAAAAAGCGTAAAATTAAAAAGAAAAGCATAAAAAGTGTTACATACATGATGGATCGAGTGTACTGAGAGATTTTCTTTCAGGCACGAATATATCGTATAACTTCGTATAATGTATGCTATACGAAGTTATTACGCAACCCTAACGTCGTATCGGCTCTCGGGCTTGTACGAGGTTACCGTTCAAAAGGAAGTTGCTTGAGGCTTCGAGCCGAGACGTCGCTCGCAGGTCCAATGAGGCCTCATGGCCATTGCATGGTCCTAGAAAGCCTCTTGGGACCTAGCGAAGGCGACGTGGGCCCGGGGGAGCGACGGGGAAGGCGGGCCAGGAGGGGGCAGTGTTAGTGTCGGCGGCTATATCTGAGGCCGCCGACATTGATTAATCACCTGACTGACGCGTGGGGCCTCTGTATTGTTGAACCGTTCAACCCGTTATTTTTCCATCTGGGGAGTTCTCAATGTCGGGGGCATTATTTTAGCCGCCGACATAGTATAATTGGCGGGAAACTAATTTGAATTTTCGGGAGGCGGGCGGGAGGGGGCCAATATTTGTCGGCGGCGATATAAGAACCGCCGATACTGTCTCAATCTATGTCGGCGGCTTCCCTTTGACCGCCGACACTGTGATGTCGGCGGCTCTTGACCGCCGACACTGAGTTTTCTGGCCGCCCACATAGAGTGCGTTTCTAGTAGTGATTTATCCTAAATTTCTTTTGGCATTAATGTAGCATATATGTCTGGAATACTTTAGAGAGATTGATTTAGCCCCACACACACACACATATATATACTACCCCCGGTCATAAAAACAAGTCGCTGTTGATTTTTGGACACACCTTTGACCATTCGTCTTATTCAAAAAACTATGTAAGTTATCATTTACTTTGTCATGATTTGTTTTATCATTAAACATACTTTAAGTATGATTTATATTTACGCATGTTTGCCTCAAAGCCATGTTCAAAAGTCAACTGCGACTTGTTTTTATGATCGGAAGGAGTATATAATAACATATGCATGATAAGTATGTGCATGCTTTTGTAGGGGAGCATATATATATGTACATCAGTACTTATTTCGTACATTAGACGTTTCACAATTTTGCACCACCTAACATAAAAACAAAGGGGAAAAAGATGAATAACACTAAAGCATATAATGTCTACTGTTTGGCGCCATGTTGTATCCACTCATCAACAGTAGAAACTATATGCGTACATGAGAGATGAGATAGATACTAGACGAAATAGACTGGACATGATATATATCTTTAGAAAAAGCGTAAAATTAAAAAGAAAAGCATAAAAAGTGTTACATACATGATGGATCGAGTGTACTGAGAGATTTTCTTTCAGGCACGAATATATTGTCGTCTAACGACATCATTAATTTGGTTGGAAGAAAAAAAAAAGAAACAAGAAAGATGGAGAAAATTTTGAGACGTGTATGCATCGGTCGGTGTGATCAAAATTTTTGGTAGATGATTATGGATGCATGATGCTACAGTGCTACAACAGTATACGTTATTACATTTTGTCTTGGACGGTGAAGAATATATTTAATTGTAGCGGTTAGCCGGGAGTCTCCGGCCTTATGTACCGTGTCATCTTGTGTTCGTCTCCGAGGAATTGTTAGCCTTATAGCAAGAGAGTGCTAGCTTGTATATTCCTCCAGTAATACCATGCATGCATGCAGTGCATTCGGGCCCTTTTGGCAAGGTTGGACAGCACATTTGCCCGCGAGGGATCTTAAGATGTGTTTGGTTTGAGAAATACTGTAAGACGTGAATTTATTGCATGTAAGTGCACTTTGCACTTTTAGATTTATTGCATGTAGGTGCACTTTGCGGTTATCACTTAATAAATCATAACATGTTCAGTCAACTAAGTAGCAGTATGCGTACTAAAATAACTAGACATGTATATAGGCATATAGCCGATGGTTCTAGAACATTTTGGAAATGCGTTTATATAGAAATAGATTTATAGGCCGGATCGGCCAGAGAAGGAAGTTTAGATTAGTTACGAGACGTGGATGGGACGGAAAAATCAACTTGAAGAAGGAAAGGATGAGGATTTGAATCGATTTGGGGTTGTACATACAAAATGTTATGTAAGAGTTTGAATCAAATACTATAACAGGCAAATATAATCCAGAACTAATTAACACAATGGCATAATTGGCCAGTTTATTTATGCTGAAACTCGCTTCTCACCTAGCTCAAAAGCCAGCATAAGTAAAGCAACAATGGTCAGAATAACGACGTTCAACTCGTCGCAATCGAAGAGCGAGGAATCTGCTATAATATGTTGTGCATGCAGTAAAACCATGCCGGGACCATAGCAATGATGGAAGGGAGGCGGCGGCGCCACGGAAAGGGTCAACGATGGGGGAGGGAAGGAGTTGTGTTGCTGGTCCTTCAGATACCGCCGACACCGATCTGTGTCGGCGGTATCTAAGGACCACTGACACATCTTGTTCCTAAAAGACATAATGTTTGCACTGGAGGATAGTTTGACTAAAACTATTCCTCCCACTTGGCTAGCAGCGTACGGCGCGACGTAGGCTTACCCTCCTCGTCGCGGTTTCAAGCCCCGCCTACGCCCCCTGTATTTTATATTTTTTGGGTGAGTTTGTGTTGACGGGATTATGTTGGCCGACGACACAGATCACACGTGCCAAGGTATGATGGACGTTCAAGTTGGTTGGGTGAGTCTGTGTTGACGGGATTATGTTGGCCGACGACCCAGATCACACGTGCCAAGGTATGATGGACGTTCAAGTTGGTACGTTCAAGTTGGTTTCACATGACAGAGAGATACTGCTGTCTGCCAAGCGGGACCAACCTGGGCTCCTACCGTCTGAGCCATTAAGGTGTACCACAATGTCGATAGCTAGCATTGGCGTGGGAAAACGACACAAATATTTTTGGCGGGCTTTGAAATTTAATTTTTTAGACGCACGCAGTCGGAAGCATGACATATATATGTCGGTGGTTACGTTTGTCGTAGCTCTCCCTGCCATATATTTGTCATCAGTTGTTTTATAGGCGAGTGTCGTCGGTTTTTGTAATCCAATCCCTCTCCTTCCAAGCCTAAACCCAGGGGCTACCATACGTGGAGAGAGGGGATTGGATTGGAAGGAGAGGAGGCGGCGGTGCATGCAGGTAGCCTCCAGCAATGCTAGTGGAGGGATGCGGTGGTGCCCGTGTGGCGTGAGCTCGTTGGCCTGAGCAGCGGCGCGATGGGAGCACTGCAGAAAACGAGGACTATGTCGGCAACCGAAATATCTGTGCCGGCGGTACAAAAACCGACGACAAACAATCGCCTATAAACCAACCGACGACAAATTTATGGCAAGGAGAGCTACGACAAACGTAACCACCGGCATATGTCATGCTTCCGACTGCGTACATCGAAAAAATTAAATTTTAAAGCCCGCCAAAAATATCTATGTCGTCGGCCCACACCAGTGCTACCGACATTGTGGTACGCCTTAATGGCTCAGACAGTAGGAGCCTAGGTTGGTCCTACTTGGCAGACAGAAGTATCTCTCTTATGTGAAACCAACCTGAACGTCCATCATACCTTGGCATGTGGGATTTGTGTCGGCGGCCAACATAATCCCGCCGACACAGACTCGCCCCAAAAAATATAAAAAATAGGAGGCGTAGGCGGGGCTCGAACCCACGACGTGGAGGGTGAGCCTACGCAGCGCCGCACGCTGCTAACCAAGTGGGAGGAATAGTTTTAGTCAAACTATCCTCCCGCGAAACCATTATGTGTTTTAGAACGAGTTGTGTTGCTGGTCCTTCAGATACCGCCGACACAAAGATCTGTGACGGCGGTATTTGAAGGACCGCCGACATACCTCCTTCCCTCCCCCGTCCCCGACCCTTTATGTGGCGCTGTCACCTGCCTCCCGTCATTGCTATGGTCATGCCATTGTTTTACTGCATGACTGCATGCACAACATATTATACCAGATTCCTCGCTCTTCGATTACGACGAGTTGCATCTATGACACAAGTTCCATTGAAACGGGACATGCTAGATTCAAAGTTCCTCTGTACAAAGTGTACTTGTCGATGACACAAGTTCAATTGAAACGGGACATGCTAGATTCAAAGTTCCTTTGTACAAAATGATACAACGCTTGTCATTTCAAAGAAACATGTGTCGACGATGAAACTCCGGGCAATCGAAGGCCGAGTAATGACCAATAATATGTTGAGCATGCCCTAAAACCTTGCATTGACCATAGCTATAATGTGATCGACCCATTTACATGATGGGAAACGGTCGTGATAGGGGGGTGGAGGGAAGCATCTGCCTTGACGGCCAAAAGAAGGACCACCGACAGAAATGCATTTGTGTCGACGGCATTTCTTGTGGTCGTCGACACATCTGCTTCTCCCCTCCAACCCTTTCCATGGAGTCGTCACCTCCGTCCCATCATTGTTGTGGTCCCGGTATGTTTTTACTGCATGCACAATATATTGGAGTACCTCAAGGACAATCAGTCTATTGATTGACGTCCAGACTGGATGGACAAGTGTCCATGCGCCTGTAGGGACCTATGCCTGATGTGGGAATCCCCGAAATGGATCAAGATGTCTAAGAGGAACAGGGGTAATAGGGATGTCAATCCCGAAATCTGCTCCACTTACCTAGGAGGCCTCGGCATGGGTCAAGTCACGCAGGATATCGTAAGTGCACTTATCTTTTCTATCTACAATCAACTTCATTTCACAGCTTCACTGAATCAATCGCCTTTTGATTTCACACATGAGACGGAGACAGGGCTTGAGCCCTCTGGAATCGTCATGTGGAGGATTGCACATACGCCTTGTGTCCAGCCTGACGGCACAGAAGAGCCAATGCCGCTGGCTACCCAGAAAAAGCTTGTAAGTGACTAGCTCTTTTCACTTCTCTACACATAATTCGAGCATTTTCAAACTAATTCGCTTCATATCTTATTTGTTTGCAAGATATATATATTGCAACTATGAAGGAGAAGTACGGTGCCGATTGTGACCCCATCAACATGCCAGCTGACCCTGTTATCATCTACGGCGAGTTCGGTGAGAGGGGTCACGGCAGGTACGGCGTCATGAACTCCATCGTGCAGCCTGACTCGTACAAGGCTGAGGTCAGGGCATGTCGGCAGCAGGCCTCGTCTACCACCCATGCCCATCTGGAAGCCTAGAACAAGCTTATCGTGTACTTGCAACAATAGAGGGCGGCGGATGAGCAGTGGTGGCAGGCGGAGTAACAGGAGAACAACAGGTGGTGGTAGGTAGAGCAAGAGGCGACCAACCGACGGATGCAGGCCATCCTGGAGCAAAATGTGTACATGTTGAAGTACATGCAATAGGTAATTAGGTTGTTCTTTTTTGTTTTAGATGCTAACATATCTTATCTGCAGTTCCTCCAGGGGGTAGGGACCTCTGACCATCCACAGATGTCTTTAGCGCCGCAACTCATGTTCACGTAGATGTCAGGGGCCCTGACGACACAAGTCGGCACTCTCCCTCTGTTCATGCCACCGCCCTCATCCCTTGTGGTCCTCTTTGGCCCTGCACCGACGGCTTTTCCAGGGGTAATGCAATATCTCCAGTTTTCCACAACATATTAATATAAGTACACAAATGCACAAAGATTTTAAAAATTGTTCTTTCCGATAATATTGCGGGCGTCCAGCTCAGCTGCGCCTGCGCCTGCGACAAAAGCTCCGCAGGGAGGTAAGTCTAGTGGCACAAGGTCAGTTGCGGAGCAGTTTGTTGATGGCATCTTTGCCGAAGCATATGATGGTTCGTAGAACCCTTAGGGTATAGTTTTGGATTTTTGTTAGTAATTAGGACTATGTATGTGACAAATCCACTTTAATGGGACCATTTGCGACAATTCCGTACTCTATCTGTATGTTATGGAATTTTGTACTTTGGTTGATGTCATTTGTGCATATATGTGAAGTTTCAAGTGAATTTGGTTCTTTTTATCAATGATTTTGAATTTTTTATTCATGTGTATGTGTATGTGACAAAAAATGTGGTGGCGAACACCTAATTATGTGTGGATGTGATTGAGAATATTGGGGAATACAAATATGTGGGGTTTTGGGTTTTTTTTGCAGGTACAAATTAGTTATTTGCAAATTTAACAGCAATATTTTTCTGCAGGTGCAATATCTGTGTCGTCGGTCATATCAGTGGCCGACGGCACAGATCCGTTCCTGGTGCGCCGAGACTGGCACATAACAGTATGTATGTCCACAGGGAAACCTATGGCCGCCAACACAGAATGAGGTCAAGCGACCCAGAAAGTGTGGTTGTGTCGGCGGTAGACCAATTTGCCGCCGACAAAGCTTTGTCATGTGGCATCGCATGATTCTCTATGGGGCCCACATGTCAGAGCACAGTCTCCTCGGCCATGCCGTCAGGGTGCGCTTGTGTCATTGGCTAAAGACACCCACAAGGACGTAAACCAGGCAGCAAGCCAGGGATGCGGCTTCGTCGTTGGGGCCGTCGACAAAGTTTGTCTGTGTCGTCGACGGATCTGGCCGACAACACAAAGCTGTGTCAATGGCTTTTGCCGCCCACAAAGATCCCGTTTCCTGTAGTGGAGTGTGCCCAAGGAGTTCGGGAAGTTGAGGTCTGCGGGGCAAGCGCCGACGAGCATGATGGAGGCGACCTCGTGCTCAAACGCAGCTATCTCCGGTGTTGGGTAGGTGCTGAACCAAATGCGCGCCTACTTCCGTGGCTCCCACACCTAGATGCCACCGAGTAGGGAGGAAGAAGATAAGTCATAGAGTATGACAAGTTAGACCCCATATATAACCAGTGTTCTAAAAATCGGATTTACTCGGCGCATACTCGGCGGATACTCGGTATGCGGTGGTTGGCCGAGGCGATTTCAGCCAAGTCGTTGAATTAATCGGCTCACCCGATTAAGCGGTCGCACTCGGTCAAAATCGGCGCATACTCGGTCAAAATCGAGTACTCGTGCTCATTTATACGTACTCAATCCTGTAAGCCCCGAAGGCCAAAACAGAAGCGTGGAGGCTTCGGTTCTCTCCACACCCGAGCTAGGTTTGGAGGCTTGGATCTAGCCGCCGTCGGCCGCCGTGCACCGCCGCCGTGCGCCGCCGCCGGCCGCCGTGCTTTCCCGGATCTGCAGCTTGGGTCTTCTCCATCGGCCTCCAACCCTCGATTTAGAGGTACACCACTAGACCGTGCTCCGCCTCTGCCTTGGTGCTCCGCGCCGGCCGTCGTGGTCCACCGCCGGCCGCCGTGCTCCGCCGCCGGCCGCCTTGACCTCTTCTCCGGTGGTGCTCCGCCTCTGCCGTGCTCCCCCGTGGTGGTCCGCTGTGTATTGCGGCCCAGCTTGGCCTCTTCTCTGGTGGTGCACCGCCTCTGCCTTGGTCCCCCATGGTGCTCCGCTGCCGCCTGCCTTGGCCACTCCTCCGGTGGTGCTCCAAGTTGGATTTATTGATTGATGTTGATTCAGTGTTGATACTTGATACACATACAATTGATTGCTTGATTTGGTAAATGGCGACAATGAAGAACTATCCACTATTTTAGCTACTTGTAATCTAGTATTAACGTATTATTGATTATTTGATTTATTGTATTCCATATTTGACAATTTGTGTTAACACAGTGCTTCAATTTTTTTTCCTATTTATAGTCTTTACAGATTTATAGTGGACAATGTTATATGTAACTATATTCTTATTTGTTTAAATGCTTCAATGTAGTTGGCTTATCTATTTGTGCTTGTGGGATATTAATTATTATTCATGCCTTCCGATATGACTTTTGTCCATCATGCACTTGCGCTTTTCATAAATTCATATTTCATATATATGAAATATTAAGTCTCATACATATAGATTTACCGAATAATTAACCGAGTAATTGCTACCGAGTAATTCCGAGTACTCCCGAGTACTCGCTACTCCCTACCTCGCCGACCGCATAGCGCATAGCGAGTTCTGGAACCATGTATAAAACGCAGTTGCATGCGTTTTGTGGTTTAGCGCAGGCGATTCAATTTTCAATGCAAATATATAAAACTTTCTCATGCAGAACAATTGAAAAGACAGTATAAAAAATTGAAAAACTAACTCGGCCGCAATCGCCAGTGTTTTGAGGTCGGGCACAAGCGATTTCTTTTTCCACGTACCATTTGGGGTCGGGTGCAATCAATTTTTTTCAGTACAAATATAAAAAACGGATTTGCTCACTGGCAGTTGTCTGGGCGACAGTTCACTCGCCCATGTGACTGTCTCCCCTCCCTTCGACGTAAGCAATTTGGGGGAAGGGGGAGAGAGAGGGGAAAGCACCTGCGATCGCCGCCAACTTCATCCTCGCCGGCTTCTTCTTTATCCCTAGCGACCGACACCGCCGCAGCCCTCGCGAGTTTCGGTTAGGGCTAGGATTAGGGGTTGCGGGGTGGGGATCTAGAGGGATGGCCGAGCCGTGGGAGGGGGTGAAGGCGGTTGGGACGGCGGTGGCGGGGGTGAAGGCGTCGGCCGGGTTAGGGTGGACAGGGTGGCACGAGTGCGAGAGGGAGTTGGGGCAGAGCGACCAGCGGTGAGTGGCCAAGATGGCAGCAGCGGAGGCATGCGTGGAGAAGGGGGAGTGTGGAGCGGGCGAGGAGTGTCGCGAGGGATAGACAGGGAGGGAGTTAAAGGGGAGGTGGGAGGAGATCTCAGCCGCTGGATCTTAATCCAACACCTGAGAAATCGTCTGGGAAGACCTATAGATGGGCAGTCAATTGCCAGGGAGTCAACACCTATAAATACTTCAAATACGAAACATTTAAAAAGTAAAATCTTGAAAAAAATAAACCAACCAAATATTAAGTACTCCCTCCGATAAAAAAAAAGTCGTTGTTGATTTTTGGACACGCATTTGACCATTAGTCTTATTCAATAAACTACGTAAGTTATTATTTATTTTGTTGTGATTTGTTTTATCATTAAAGATACTTTAAGCATGATTTATATTTACACATGTTTGCATAAATTTTTTAAATAAGACGAATAGTCAAAAACGTATCCAAAAATTAACGACGATTTGTTTTTATGGTCGGAGGCAGTATAATTTGTGCGATCAGTTCATGCGTTGTTGCGTCTGTGCATGCGCACTAACAACGTGTGTTGATGCCACGCGCGCTATACGTGCAGGCCAGCCGTTGCCGGCTCGATCGATCTCAGCGCTCATTGGGGGCAAGCGCACTCTATAAATCTCCTGCGCCATCTACTAATCGCAGGCTCTGCGCGCAAGCTTTTCCGAAAAAAATAATGATCAAACAGATGTAAAATCGCCTGTGCCAGAAACTTGTTCCCAGGCATCAAGCCTCAAAGGTAGGGGTGGAAACGAGCCGAGCCGAGCCGAGTCTGTCTCGGCCGAGCTCGGTAAAAAACGAGCCGGTTCAGAAGTGGGCTCGGTTCAAGCCCGGTAACACCTCCGAGCCGAGCCATGAGCCAAAGACGTTTCATGTTAAAAGATGCCAACGAGCCGAGCCGAGCCAGACCAAGCTCGGTCAGAAACGAGACGAGCCTAGCTCGGCTCGCTATTTTTCCAAACCCCAAAAGTGGGCTCGGCTCAAGCTCAGCATCACCTCCGAGCCGAGCCGAGCCGAGCCGAGCCGAGCCTGTCGGAGCCGAGCCACGAGCTATTTTTCAGTCTTACTGGAAGGAAATGCGTTTAAAAAATATTTTTTTGTAAAAAAAATGTCACGTGTACAAGTTTTGGCCAAACGTTCGCAAATCTGTGCACCACTTTCAATATTTCTAAGGATGGAATATCTGATTTTTCTAGTTCAGTGAGTTAAGTGCAACGACTATGGTGATGTAGATTTTTTCTGCTGTGAATTTAGCAGGGCCTGCACTCCACAAATCTTCACAACACTCGAACACTCATAGATCTGGTTGCAACTCGCGGCCCGTTCCCATCCCTTTCGGAAGACATTTTTAGCAAAGATGTGCATGAATCAATAATAAATACTCCCTCCACGTTTCAAATTATAGGTCATTTGATTTTTTTTTTACATGTACTTTGACCATTCGTCATATTCAAAAAAATTTATAATTATAATTTATTTTTGTTATGATTTAGTCTATCATGAAAGGTACTTTAATAATGACTTGAGTTTTTTCATATTTTCACTAATTATTTGAATAAGACGAGTGATCAAAGTACGTGTCAAAAAAGTCAAACGACTTATAATTTGGAACGGAGGGAGTATATGACATGTTTGCTTTCAAACCCCAAATTGACGGATTTCATACCAAGTAATGGGTAGTTCAAACATTTACAAATTTTATATCCTTCTATAGCAAACTGAGTATGCTGTGAACAGATACGTACGTACCCGCATGCTCACGAAAAAAAAATCATGATAAAATTTAGAAAAAATTGGATAAGTTATAAATCATGCCCTGGGATACATAACTACATGCGAAGGCATAAAAACAAGATATGGATGAGGTACGTACATGTTTAACAAAGAAATTGCGTGCGATTATTGTTGATGCATCCGAAACGTGTCGTTCCGCCGAGTTTATTTGTTGATTATGGGCCAACTTTAGTTTCCAGAAACACGATGTTTGCCCTGATTCAGTTCCCTCGCGGTGCAGATAATAACCCAAGATCCAATCTTTTTTATCATGAGATAGATGATGTACAATGTAGATTGCAGCGCAAGATCTAGATGAGAGCTCGGGCTCGAGATCACGGGTGTATGAGATGTCAATGTGACTATGGGTTATTAGATCTCTGAGGTTCTCACGTGTAGATGTGTTTATAAGGTATGATATAGTGTGAAGTCTTTGCCGAATACGTCCCCGACCTGTGCTCCATGCATAAACCCTTGATACATTGTGCATGATGAGTTGATGACCACCAAATGATTCTCCCAACGATCATCCCATGAAATCAACCTCAACTTAGTCCTCAACTTTTGGTGACACCGTCGTCTTGTTGACCAAGACTTAACCATCATTTTTCAACGTACTTTGATCATCGCACACACTCATAGGATCTAATTCTTTACAAATCACTCATGAAAATACATTAGTCCCAGAAGTATAATAGATATGATTATGTTTGATATTCTTGAGAGATTAAATGCCACAAATGTTTGACATAAACAGTGGCGGACGCAGCACCCCCGCGCCATGGGGCGCTAGCGTGAGCTCAAAAAAATTGAGATGCTTACCCCCAGCAGCGAGTAGGGTCAGTTTTTGGGCCATCTCCCAAAGGCCCGCACCCCCTCTCCGGCCTCCATCCAGCAAAGCACCGCCCCAGGCCAGGCCCCCCTCGGTCTTGCACTCGCTCCCGGCCCGGCTCCCGTCTCCCAGTCCCACTGGCCACTGTCCCAGACTCCTAACCCTAGCGCTCCGCCCCGCCGGCCCCCGCCTCTCCCCGCCGCCGCCCGCCCCACCGGCCGCTCCGCGCGCGCCTGGGTGCCCTCTGGCCGTGCCGCTCGCATCCGGCTGCGCTCTGCGAGTTCCGCCGCCATCTACACCACGCCGGCCTCGTCACCAACCACCAGCCCGAGCGCGCGTGCCCAGGACCAGGCGGCATAGCTCGCGCCGCGCGCGCTCGAGCCCTGTGGCGTGCCGCGCTCTGGCTAAGCCCTGCCGTGGCG
Source organism: Raddia distichophylla (assembly GCA_005191435.1). Classification (NCBI taxonomy): domain Eukaryota; kingdom Viridiplantae; phylum Streptophyta; class Magnoliopsida; order Poales; family Poaceae; genus Raddia; species Raddia distichophylla. Next base: position 1,265,612 of record SPJY01002156.1, on the reverse strand, counting down.
CCACCTCGTCGTCGTCTCTGCTCGGCCACCGTCTTCCCCACGTCCAGCAGCCGGCACCAGGCCCGCTGCTAGTTGCTCCGCGACACCTGAGGCCACGAGCTCATCATCCGCCCGCGTCAACCTGACGCGCCCTAGGCACTCACCGTGTCACGAATGTCCACCATGTCAACTGCCGCGCCGCGTTGCCCGTACATGGATATGGACCGTGCTGGTCGACCTAGCCGCGTTGCCATCCACGGCGGCTCAGTGAGCGAAACCCTGGAGAGGCCTCGAAGGACCTAGCCGCGGCGGCTCGGTGGCGGCGCTGCAGGAGCGAGCAGCAGCGGCTGCGCGGGACCGAGCAGCAGTGGCTCGGCGGCGACAGCGTGGGAGCAATCCGCGGCGGCGGCGGCGGCCTCAGCAGGGCCTCGACAGATGACGAATTCATCCACGGCGGCGGCGGCATCGGCCCAGTGGTTGCTTCTCCTTTGTTGTCGATCTATTGCCAAGGAAAATATTGCAGTATTTTGTTATGAGCTTTGTAAATTGATGAAAGCGGTTCATCAATTTGAATTTGAGTTTGAATTGCATTCGGTTCTTTGAGAAATACATGGATGCTGCTTGAAATTTGAATTGCATTCGGTTCTTTCAAGTTTCAACACATCCTGTGTTTGACATATATATGTGCAGATTTCACTGGATCCTTTTTATTATAGAGGTAAATCATAGCAAGATCACGATCATGGACTCGAAAAGGGGACCAGTTGAAAAGTACAAAGACTTCCTCGCCATGCTCAACCGGTACATTGCTCTTCCATTCATATCTTACTATTTCTGTTTCTCCATATCAAACAAACTCAATTATATATAACTTGTAATCAAATGTGCAGTGCCTTCGCAACGTTCCGCAAGAATACCGTGGGAACATTCAAGACACGTTTCGACTTGTACATCGCTAAACATGTATGTATATCATATTAGAGTATTTTGTTAGTTAACGTAATTTCCATGATCTATTTCACGATTTCAACTCTTCGACCACAGGTCTTGTATCAACCACCTGCAAACAATTTATGTGGATACTATGTGTGCGAGATGATGCACAACTTCATCGGGGGCACCGCTGAGTATACAAGAAAAAATGCAGGGTTTGGGGTGAGTAATATATAATTACTACCTTAATAACGCCTAGGTAGCTTCTGCAAACATTTTCTATAGTTTGATAGATTGATAAGTTAATCCCCTATTTAATGATAGATTCCCCTAAAGTTGGCAAAAAAAGGTTTGGAAAAAGGTCCGGAACTATCGCCGGTGCGTGTCAAAGCAATTCAAGAGCAAATCGCCGGCTTCCTTTTAGATGAGGTCATAAATCCGATGGGCGAGCATCACCACCCTATACTTAATAAGATTCCAGAGCCTTCAAAAAATACTAGCCAACCGTCGAGGAGCGATGCACGTAAAAGATCCCGATAAAAAGTGTATGTGCACTGTGTACATTGTATGATACTTATGTCTAGCTAGCTACCTAATACATATTTGTTGTTTAACAAAGGAGCAGAATGAAGATTTCATGGCGTGGAGTCCTGGAGTCTTTGGGCCTGGAAGGTTATCTTTTGAGAACTGCCCTTCCCCTGCTTATGTTCTTGACGACATCGACAAGATAGAAGGTAAAGATCAAATTTATATATCCGTTATGTTGTGGGCTTCGTGGTGTTATTCCCGTTCCGGCAAATTTTAAATACTAGCATGTTGCTATTTCTACTGTTTTTGATAAATAATAGTGTTTAATTTGGATTGTAGGAGGAGGCTGCTAGGGTCAACGCTCAACTGGGGAGACGATCAATGTGGCGGGCCTCGACGCCGAGAACGTAGCATGAGCTCTGGCTGTTCCCTGTGCAGATTGCTCTGGCGATGCTCATCTTGTATTCTACTCTTGGTCTCGCAGCATTTGCTGCCCTTGCTGCCACTGTCTTGACATTTGGTGAGGATTGAGCTTAAGTACCAAGAGAAGACGATGGGTGCCAACTGCCAAGGATGCTAGAATGAGGGCCATGCTCAATATATCCTCTGCTATGCTCATATCTGTCTTCTTAATTTGCTGGCCCTGCTTTTGTTGCCATGGTCACGTTTGGGACCTGTTTGTTTCTAGCCATTTCAGGAAGGGAAACACCGAAACACTGCCTGATGTTGCCAAATTGGGAGAAAGTGTAATATTTGTAAAACATGTTTGTAAACTCTGAATATTTGTAATCGCACAGTATGGCTGGATGATTTCCTTACCATGCCCAGAGCCGGTCTGACGTAATACATATTTGTAATATTTAATGCTATTTCTGCTAATTGTGTTAAATGTGGTTTAATTAGTGACTAAATAAGCATAACATTCAAAAAATACCGCTCAGTCCCGGTTGGAACAACCAACCGGGACCAATAGTGTCACCAGAGGCACCCGTTTCGGCCACGTGTGAGCACCTCAGTCCCGGTTGGTACTTAAAACCGGGACTAATACACACCTCACTCCCGGTTGGAAAAACCAACCGGGACCAGTAGTGTCCCCAGCAGTTAATCCTGATCGCCACGTGTGCACATTTTAGTCCCGGTTGGTAGGTAAAACCGGAACTAACAGCGCAACTGTCGTTCCACGTGTCTTCGAACCGGCCTATTGAGAAGAGATTTAGTCCCGGTTCCTGTCACCTGGACTGATGGCCAGCAGGCATCAGTCTCCAAGGGCTGTCCCGGTTTAGAAACCGGGACTGAAGGCTGTTGCGAACCGGGACTGAACGCCCGTTCCGTAGTAGTGATATCCGATCCGTTTTCACCCCTACATGCGGCATCTCCTAATCGCAGGCTCTGCGCGCAAGCTTTTCCGAAAAAAAAAATCGCCTGTGCCAGTAAACTTGTTCCCAGGCATCAAGCCTGGAAGGAAATGCGTTTAAAAAATATTTTTTTGTAAAAAAAAGTCACGTGTACAAGTTTATTTCCAGCTGGACAACCCCGTTGGCCAAACGTTCGTAAAACTGTGCACCATTTTTAATATTTCTGAGGATGAAATACCTGGTTTTTCTAGTTTAGTAAGTTAAGTGCATCGACTATCATAGTTGAGGCGCTGAAGTAGATTTTTTTCTATGAAATTAGTAGGGCCTGCACTCCACAAATCTTCAAGTCTAGATCTCATGCTGTCATGCACACAGATGCAACACTTGAACACTCGTAGATCCGGTTGCAACTCGCAGCTCCCATCCCTTTCGGAAGACATTTTTAGCAAAGATGTGCATGAATCAATAATAGATATACGGTTTTGCTTAAACCCAGGCGACTGGGCTCGCCGCTGCGGCCGCCGCCGGGTGGGCCCGGCGCGCGCGTGCGTGCGCAGTCGCCTGGGCTGCAGCCACTCCCATAGATATATGACATGTTTGCTTTCAAACCCAAAATTGAGGGATTTCATACCAAGTAATGGGTTGTTCAAATACAAATTTTATATCCTTCTATAGCAAACTGACTATGCTGTGAACAGATACGTACCCGCATTGTCACGAAAAAAAATCATGATTAAATTTAGAAAAAAAATGGATAAGTTATAAATCATGCCCTGCGGTACATAACTACATGCAAAGGCATAAAAACATGATATGGATGAGGTACGTACATGTTTAACAAAGAAATTGCGTGCGATTATTGTTGATGCATCCGAAACGTGTCGTTCCGCCGAGTTTATTTGTTGATTATGGGCCAACTTTAGTTTCCAGAAACACGATGTTTGCCCTGATTCAGTTCCCTCGCGGTGCAGATAATAACCCAAGATCCAATCTTTTTTTATTATGAGATAGATGAAGTACAATGTAGATTGTAACGCAAGATCTAGATAAGAGCTCAGGCTCGAGATCACGGGTGTATGAGATGTCAATGTGTCTATGGGTCATCAGACCTCTGAGGTTCTCACGTGTAGATGTGTTTACAAGGTATGATATATATTGTGAAGTCTTTACCGAATACGTCCCCGACTTGTGCTCCATGCATAAACCCTTCATACATTATGCATGATGACCTCACCAAATGATTCTCTCGACGATCATCCTATGAAATCGACCTCGACTTAGTCCTTAACTTTTGGTGACACCGTCGTCTTGTTGACCACGACTTAACCACCATTTTTCAACGTACCTTGATCATCGCACACACTCCCGAGACCTAATTCTTTACAAATCACTCGTGAAAATACATTAGTCCCATAAGTGTAATAGATATGAATATGTTTGATATTCTTGAGCGATTAAATGCCACAAATGTTTGACATAAAGAAGCACGTATAATATAAATGGAAACGCTTGGCAAATAAAAGTTCTCTACTTAGTGCATGCATCATGAAGAATATATATTTAATCTATGTGCACTAGAGAAATGATTAAATTCATGCAAATAATTGATTGCATGAACACAACTACACTTAATGAAGTGCATGCAAATAACGCGCCGCCGGTTCTAAGACAACATCCGGTGGACCGCATGGAGGGCCGAAGAACTTGCACCGACCTTGTACCCTTTGGACAGCATCCGATGGGCCACAGAGAAGCTCAAAATCCTGCTCCACTCTCGGGACACCTTCGGACATCGATCAACGCTGTCGGATAGTGTCCGGTAAAGTCTTTTTTTGCCTCCAAACATTCAAAACCTTGTTTATATCAAATTTCAACAAGGACATAAGAGCATTGTCAAATACTACTCATTACAAATAAGAGTATGATCTCTCCATGGTCTCACATTTTTTTTATAAGAGCATTGTCAACACTCATTCCAAATAAGAGCATGACCTCTACATGGTCTCACAATTTTTTTCTCGGGATATATATTTTAATAAGAATCACCATATGCTAAAACATGCATTAGTTTCTATCTATTTGTTGATATATTTTTACGAATGATTTTAAATCCTGTTTACTCTTTCGGAAGATTTTAAATCAAATGTTGAATCGTAAAAACACATAAAGGACTAAAATTAATTCCTATTAATATTAATTAGTTCTTTGTAGAAAGAGTTTTGAAATTTTTAGTGTAGACTTGAAAAAAAGAAAAAGAAAAGAAAGACAAGTAAACTAGAGTAGATCGATCATCGGGCCGATCGAGCCGACTACCTCTGCACCCGATCGAACAAGCATGCGTGTTCTTAGAGGCAAACTTTGGTTGCAACTTTTGACCAAACCGAGCCAAAAACATGAGAGGGCAGAGAACTAGAACTCCTGTCTCTCGAAAGCGGAGACATGTAGAAACTAGACGAATGCCTCCATATATGCATGCATGCATGGGCATGGAGATCTCGAGGAGTGAAAAAACAAAACAAGAAGAGACAATCTCCTGATGAAAGCTACGCCTACCCAGCTTGCCGTGAAGTTAAACAGCAAGACATGCATGCATATATGCAGCCTTGCCTGTTAAGGACGACAGGGAAGAGAGCGACCAAAGCTAGCAGTGAACCCAATAGTGAGCGCATCACCTGCTGTATATATACCTCAGCAAGCATTTCTGCATTGTGTTTTTTTAATGGGAGAGGGGGGGTGCAGTGATTTATTTTCAGTACACAATCATATGTTGATTACGTAGAAGACATGACGAGGTGGAAAAAAACTGAAAGGAATACTCTCTCCGTTCTTTTTTGTTTGACGCTTTTGACTTTTGAACACATCTTTGACCATTTATCTTATTTAAAAAATTATGTAAATATCATTTATTTTGTTGCGATTTGTTTTATCAATAAAAATACTTTTAATATGACTTTTTTTTGCATGTTTACACTAATTTTTTGAATAAGACGAATGGTCAGCCGTGCTCAAAAGTCAAAAGCGTCAAACAAAAAAAACCAGAGGTAGTAGTAGTAGTAAATGAGAAAGGAGAGAAACAACGGGAAAAAAGCAACTGAAGCTTACACTGAGGCAACGGTAGCTAGTGTAGTCGAATCATCAAGGAAACTAAAAATTGTCGAGAGATGTCTGTTTTGAAGGTGGCCGTCCAGACACAATCATGGGGACAAATTAGTCAAGAGAAAACAACTTTTTGTTTGGTTTAGCTATAAAAAAAAGATAGTCTCGACGACTGGCTGAAAGACGGTCAGAGACATGTGAGGTGCTACTCTCAACAATTTTCAAGAGGCCGATTAGATAGACGATTCGTGCCGTTGGTGCTAGTTGATACTAGTTGATGATACAAACAATAGTGGTTCGTGGTGGTAGTGCTCACTCACGTGATCGTGAGTGAGAGCGCACACCAACCATCTAGAATTTATCTTTCTTGACGGTTGAGCGTTGAGCCATTGAGAAACCATCTAGGAGAGTTGCATGGCTAAGCCTATGATAGGGTACCCTTGACCTCCTAACCATGATTGTCGAGAGAGACTCGTGGCATTACAGCGCCATAAGTGCCTAAGCTTGCCATGAGCCCATGACCACGAGACTTGACGGATCTCTGGAAGCCATCGAGATAGGTGTTCAACTCGATTGCTTGTATCAAGCCATCGAGTCAAATTTATAGGGCCTATCTAATATACAATCATCTGAAAATAAAATATGTGTTAATTGAATTTTTTTAAAAAAAAACAATGTGTCTATAACTACACTAAAGTTTACACTATTAACGGCTATAATTTTAGTCCTACCAGTATGCAATTTTAGATTAACTGAAACAAATATAATTACTTAAAACATTAAGAAGAGAAAAATATGTGAGTACATGTATTTGGCTAATCTACATAGTAAACTAATAAAATAAACGATGTATAAATTAGCAATTTCATGCTAAAATCACACCTCAGTAAGTAGTGTAATTTTAATGTTATAAGAGTGCAATTTTAAAAGGTGAGGTGGAATATCATTCACAAAAACAGAAATTTTAAAAAGTGTCACCTAATCTCCTCCTGAATTTGCAGCAGCTCAGGCAGTCCACATAGACCTATTAATGGGAAACCTGGCCTGGCGACCCGACCTAAAAAGCCCAGCCTAGCCCGGCCCGACCGATGCACTAGGTTGGGCTCGGCCTTGTTTCGAAGACCGGCCATCGGGCCGGGCCGGGCCCAAAAATACGCACGCAGCTGTAGCTGGACCGAGCTTTAGGGATTTGGGTCAAGCTTCGGGCCGAGTTCAAGCCCAAATCCGAGGCCCGACGCACGGGGCCGGGCAGCAGCAGCAGTCCTGCAGCGACCGATCGACAGCCGTCCATCGGTCCATCGGACGTCCCGTCTCGCCCATACCCATCCATCCCTTGGCGCGTGAGCCCGCCCATGGGATCTCGCGGGAGATGCGCGTGCCGGCCCAGTGGCTACCACGTGGGCCCCACCTGCAGAGAGCCAGCCAGCCACAGCGCGCGCATGCATGCCGCTACGCAACAAGCTGCTGTGCCCTGCTGCTCTGCTGGTGCTCAAATCCCCACGCTATGCTCCTGCTAGTCTTTTGCTAGCTGCTCCTACTCGAATTAGCGTCTTCAGAATAGACCGTAAATTTAGGTCAAATTTGCCACTGAAAATGTCCGGGGTTTTAAGGTACCGGCATCGTTTTACCCCCCCTTATTACGTCGGAACCTTTGTCGTTTACATGCAGTCCAATTTGAAGGATATTCCTTTTCTGATATGTAGCCGGATAGATATTGGTTATCTCTAATATAGTTTAAATCTAACTGGAAAGATATATTGATACCTCAAATCTTCTTTTATGTACATCGTAACATCTAACACTATCACTGTACTAATCTTGATCTCTACATTATTTTTGGATTTTTTTAATACTAGCACGACTCACCATGCCAACAATTAGTGCTAAGTTATTTTCCTTTAAATCGCATGCACGGTGACCTCAATCAACTCCAATTTAATAATATAATATTTATATAAATAGGCATGTTGCTACTTTTAAATTTTAAATTCATTTTTGTTATAGTTGACATGAACATATTTGTTATTTTTTAAAACTTTTAGTAGCTTTTACTTTGGATGATATGGATTTTTTCTAGTGTCATAGTTGACATGTTATAGTTGATATGAACTTAATGTAATTTTTTAAAAAATTTAGTAGTTTTTTACTTTGCATGCTATGGATTTTTCTAGTGTCACAGTTGACATGTTTTTGCTTAAGGGGTGATACCCCAGTTCGATTACCTTTTTACATCCAGTTTTTGTTTTATATTCATTTTTATCATGATATATATAGCATACATGCGCCCTTTTCTATTTTTATAAATTTTAGTTATCTGTATTTTAGTTGATATGGACAATTGTTTATTTTTGTAGTTAACATATCTTTTATATTCCAATTTTTAAAAAATTTACTGGTTGACGTCAACTCTTTCCAGTTTTGTTATTGACATTGAAACTTTTTTCATCTTTTTTATTCCATTTTTTATACTTTTTTGTTGTAGTCGATATAGTTTCTTTTTCTAGTTTTATAGTTGGCATGGAAATTCTTTTATTAATTTTTATTACAATTGCATATTATGTTTTATTGTAGTTGATATGTACCTTTTTCTTTCAACCTAGGTTGATATAATCTAGCCCAATATCTTGTTATTTTTTATTATGGTATACATGCATTATTTTGTGTTGTACTTAGTATGGACTAACTTTCCATTATTTTTATTATGATTTTTTATCATTATTTTATTATGATTTTTTAGTTAATATTTTTCCTATTATTTTTACTTTGGATTTATGCTATATTATTTTTATTACAATTGATATATAGATTTTTTTGCAGTTGATATGGACTATTTTTATATTATTTTTTATTCTTAATTTGTGATATTTTTTATTGCAGTTCATATTGATGTTACATACGTCCACATGCTTGCATGCACGTCCAGTTGCATGATCCGTTTCATCCGTTCCGGCAAGGCGTAGAGGCGTATAGCTAAGCTTAGGTCTCATCCTTTTCAGCGTATTGTACCATTGCGTATGACTATAGCAAATTTTATTATATTTATATAGTATATATGTTGTGATAATTCGTAACGATTTTTTGTGGCTTTTAGTACTCCGGTACTTTTTCCGAAGATTCTATTCAATTATTTTTTTATAATTCTTTTTCAAGACCTATCAAATTTGCTACGTAATACGTCCGGAGTCCGGACAAGTCCTCCTTGTGTGTGCCTGGTCGCCGACGCGTGACGTGCCGGGCGGCGACCAGAGGAGGGCGCGGGACACGACGTGTCCCGTTCCTGAGCCGTCTGATCCGACTCCGATGACACCATCTGCGCCGCCCGTACGCACGTACGTACGTCCGGCGAGGCATGCTGCTTCCCCTGCCCCTGCCTGCCTGCCTCGTCTTGTCTCTTCCGACGCGCCCATGACGATGCTGCCTGCCGCGCCGGTCGATCCCATGTCCATTTTTTGACTGCAAATGCCGTTCTTTCTTTCTTTCTTTCTTTAATTTTTTGTTTGAATTTCCTCCTTGTTTTGTTGGATACATAGGAGTTGCTCGATCGATCGAGAGGTAAATGTGCAGCCCCGTATATTTGTTTGATTGGGTTGGACTAACTGGATGGCTAATTTTAACCTAGTTTGGTTTTGATGTAGTGTTCTTTGTGTTCGGCGGCATAATCTAATGCAAATTGGATGGGTTAAGCTTGGATATTGATAGAGCAAGGGAAAAGGGTGTGTGACGCCTTGTCCGTGAGAATGAACAAATTAACCAAGAGTTTGGGTTCCTAAAAAACAGCATAGATTAGTACCAGTGGTTAGAAGCCTTTCAGACGGTTAATTTAGACCTACTTAATTCACAAACGTTTGGCTCATTACACTCTGAAATGTTCTTTACGGCTAGAATAACGATAGATTATAAACTCAAAAGTTTAGGGCCCTTGAAAATAGGTAAAAATATATTTAAAATTGTTCTGGGAACTTTAAGAAAAAGCATTAAAATAGTAAAAATGGCTACAAAGCAGTAACGTTTGGCTTATAAAAATAACAAATTATTTTTTAGTGGTACAATTTAATTTTAATTTAAGCCAGAAAGAACAAGTTAAGCCTTTTGAATTAGCTGATTTACTAGCCTATTAGTTTGCTGATACGCTGAACTTTTAGGTACACTTTGTTTGATTTGCCTTTTAAAGTTTTGTTTTACATCTTCAAGACTAAACAAAAGAACAATGGACAAAAAAAAATATCAAAGCATTTGCATTTTTTATCCGAAGATAAACAAATGAGTAAAATCAGGGCCGTTCCTGGGGCAGGGCAACAGGGACGACCGCCTTGGGCGCAAGATTTTGGGGCCCCCGACCTACCTAGTGCCTAGTAGTAGTACTCGGGAGGCAAGACATGGACAACAACTCATCAAGCTTCTCTCTCTGCAATAGTTCGACTGTGCACTTAACTACTCATCTTCTCCCCACATTCCTTCCCAGCATCTTTAGCAGGATCTCTATATTTCATTCTCTATATCCCTTCTCTAAATCACTATTCATTCCCTATATTTCCATCATCTCCAGCAGAGTCTCTATCCTCGAAAAGATATAGAGATTCTCTAGAGAGTCTCTAAATATAGAGACTCTGGGGAGAGTCTCTAAATTTAGAGACTTGTCGGGGATAAAGTTACGGCCCATTGCCATGGCCCACTCCCTGACGGCCCAGTCGAACAGCCTGTCAGGGTCTAGCTACCTGGAAGGTTCTATCTGGCTCATATGCATCCTGCCGAACAGCTTCCTGGCTGGCACGGTGCGTAACGGCCTAGGATTCGTGTTTGAGTCCGACTCGAACAGAGTTCTGCACGACTACGTGAAGACCCGGACGTAGGTTTCCCGAATTGGATTAGGAGTCGTGATCCCCAAGAATTGAAGTTTACCTTATCTACCTCGGGATGTATTTGGCATGTATGAGTTCGTTACGGACTCGTAGTCAGCCCGGCCCGATTATCCCTTGGTAGGTCGGTTCATCAACACTATATAAACAGAGCCCCTACGGCGTGTAGAGGGCACGACGTGCACGACCTATACGCACGAGGTCTTTGCATAATACATCTTGTACACCCATAATCTCGCCGAGACTTGTTCGTCTCGTCGAGCCTCCTCTTGTAATACTCTTTGATATAAAGAAAGGCACCACTGGACTCCCTCAGTCCCTCGGCAGGGCCCCGGGCCCCCCACGGTAGCACGGCTGCCCGGCTCCATCTGGACATTCCTCTCTCTAGGTTGAGTTGAGTTGAGCACTGCACTTTTTAATCCTCTGTGTCGTGTTCCATCAACATCAAGCCTTAAGAGATCAGATTGTTTTGTTATTAAACTCGCAATCCCTAATCTCTATTTCTTGCAAATATATTTTTCTAATGGCTATTTGCTTATGTCTAGATATTTTTCTAGTAGCAAAAAAAAAATAGATTTTTTTGGAAACACATTGGGAAGAAATTAATTAGTTTTTTATGTCCAATGTAGACTTCACTCAAAATTTTAAAAATTTAGCAACTGTTTGAGTAGAACCAGAACGTCCTAATTTAGAACATATTATGCTATTTATATTTTTTTTAAAAATTGATTTACACTTTAGGAATAGACTAAAATATAGGGCCCTAATTTATTCTTCACCCCGGGCCCCCAAAACATTAGGAACGGTCCTGAGTAAAATCAATGATCACAAGTAAATAGGTCGAAAAGAACGGGCTAGCATCACCTTTTTTAAATATTTAAGATTAACTGAAAGGTTAGTGGTACGCTTGACTAATTATGCATGAACACGTTGTTCCTACGCTGTGTAGTCCACCAGCCACCTAGAGTATAACGTACGTCGAGATCGATTGATTATACTAGCTAGTTGAACTACTATGGAAAAGTCAACGATAGTGGTATAGCGAGGAAATTACAGCGGTGAAAATGTGTTCAGCTCAAAAGTTTCGATGACTTTTATTAGTCAAAGCGATGGTGAGGTGCCAGTACGACGTGAGGTTAAGCATATCATCCAAGAAGACAAAACATTTCATCTCGGGTGTGATAAAGTAATACGCAGTTTTACCAACGACGACTAATTAATCTAAAAAAGCACATGCAAACATTATCCAAATGTTTTTTTTCTATTTGTGAACAGACATGGTGATGGTGTTGCTTTCTTGTCAATGGAGCTAGCTAGGGTCATTCACCTTAATGACTTTCATGTGGAATTAATGTCTGCATGCATGAACCCAAGACACAAGCCACCGATGATTGATCTCCACCACGCAAGGCGAGCTAACTTCAAGGGCATCCCTATTTTAATCCCTTCGCCTCACGTCAAACTAGGGTAATCATGAGATAATTTTTGTTTAGTCATCCTTCACTTTGTTCACAGCCACAGGTGCAGACAGCTAGCCAATGGTAATTATTTATTAGTTTTGTAAGATAGTACCGTGAAGTGGATGAAAAGACAATCAAGAATGAATTGTTTTTTTATTTTAAAAATGGTAATCTACATCCCTTAATTGCTACTTCTATTTGCCCCCTCGTGTATCTTTATAATTACTTTCAATTAGACGTACCGTTGTGTCCTCAATTTTTTTTTACGAGCATGGCTCGTATAACTTCGTATAATGTATGCTATACGAAGTTATTACGACATCATAAACATGTATGGTAAAGTGATTGAGAAAGATCTAAACATAAGGATTACTAGGTAGATCCTCTAAACTTAGAGGACAAGATAGAGACTCTCCTATAGTGATATAGGAAAAAAGTATCTAAATACAGAGAAGGTTCCTTGGTTCAATGGTGCAGGGGCTTCCCCCAACACTCGGCCTTCGCATCAAACATGAGCTAATCCTTCCATGGATGGTGGACCGGATAAACTCATTTACAATTATAGGATTCATCCATCTTCTGATCTTAAGAGCATACACAGCAGCGTTGCAATCATGCACCGCTGTCAGCTTAATATTGCTCGCGCACGCGTTTAGCAGTGTGTCTGCTCGTCCGCGCAGCCTGTATGCGTTCAAATTTTTTGCCACCTGCGCGGCTACGTGATGCCGACATTGCGTGATGCCGGCACTGCTGGGGATGCTCTAACAGATTCAATCCATTGTAAAACCCTTTTTTTCATCTAGAAGCCAGGTTAGAAAAACCTTGACCCAACATTGTTTTTGACCCAACATTGTTTTCACTTCGATACTGTACCAGTAAGCTTCACTCGCCAATCAGTACGCTAAAAACTTTTAGTTTTTATACAGTAGTGGAGACGTCAGAAATTTTATTCCCTGATATGATACTTCAAACAAGAGAAAAATATGGAGCATCAATCAAGGAATCTTTGACTGTTTTGGTCTCATGGTGTAGGATATAATGGTATCATATGGTCGATTGAACTACATGTCAGTGTACATGTCACCATCGTCTCGGTCGAAGACCCCATTGTCGACACAAATCCCAGAGACATCAGACATGCATGTACTACAACTACACACACGCTCCCCAATGCCAACAACACCTGGGAGAACTAAAAGCGAATGCACATGAAGTAGTATAAATACTGAGTAGCTAGCAAAACACAGAGAATTCAGGCATGCATGCAATGCATTATGCAGTTGCAGTTGCAGGGAGAATCTGTCCGTGAGCTCCTACTGCTGAGTGCATACGCTCACCCGGGTTAAGTTCTCCATGAGTTTCTTGTTCACTTGTGCTGCTGCTGCTGCTGCTGCTGCTTCTTGTTCCCTAGTAGCCTTGATCCGTGGTACCACCACGGGCCAGGATCGGACTCGGACGTGTATGCGTCCACGTACGCAGCGGCGCAGGCACAGGTGACAGCCGATGTGCCCATCACGCTCACGCATCCATGGAGCTTTGCTTGCAGCGGCTGATGCAGCATACGTACATACAGTAGGAGTACAGTCATTGTCATGTTGAGACTTGCGCTAGCTCTTGGATCCATCCAGTGACACCACTTAAGCAAATCTGTTGTTCCACTTCGCGGAGAGGTTGGGTGCATGCCCTCTTTGGAACGGCGCTTGCTGAGAATGTTCGGTTTTGGACGATTTGCGGAGCTCTTTATTTAAGCCAACGAGCATGGCGCCCCGCACATTTATGCGCTAGAATTGTTTAAAAGAGAAAGATCTTTTGTGGATGTCAACTCTGATATAATTCATGTATAATGAGAAGAATAATTTGTTTAGAATAATGAAAGATCTTGGTATATCTCTAATCTACTATGATCATCTAAGTCTAATCTAAGAAGTTATGTTAATAACCCTATCACCATAGATGTACATAACTATATCCCGCATTGCCTCTTTATAGTTATATTGATCTCTACCTCCTTGTTGATTTCCATTATATATTTGTTGGTGCCTTGCATGACTCATTGTGCAGACGCGACTAAACACCAAGTTTTCCTTTACCTATCGATGCACGCTGACTTCATTACATTCTATTTAACAATATAATAGATCGGTAGATAGATTTTTTTTTTTGAAGAAAATAAGCGAGTTGCCTAATTCATTCAAAAGTAGGAAGGATAAGAAACAGAGTTTTAGGCGTTAAGCCTAGGGTCCCCAAACAACATACAAACACACCACTGTGCTCAACGATTAAAAGCTACGCAACATCAGCAAGAATAGCGGAGACTACGTCGGTCGGCCAGTGGGCAACATTTTGGATAACTCGACTGTTCCTCTCAATCCAAACATGCCAACAAACGAGGATGATGATGTCATCTTCTTTCCGCCTAATCGTCACTTCCCCTTTCAGTGAGTCCCATCAATCGCCCACTGACGGGATGGAAGCAGCCTTGACATTCATAGTCGACAGGAGCGACTGCATGATATGCCAAATTTGCCTAACAAAAGGACATTCCCATAACAAGTGTCGATGGGACTCCGAGGAGTCACCACAAAAACACATATGTGGCAACATGGCCATCCTCGCCGCATCAAACGGTCCGACGTCCACAATCTACTCTGTATTGCCACCCAAAAAAAGAAACGGCACTTAGGTTGTACCTTCGCTTTCCAAATTCGCCTATAGTCATGGTTCGGTAGATAGATATGTACTACTCTTGTTTTATTTTTCTTTTTATTATAGCCGACATGGTTTTTTATATTTAAATTTTAGTAGTTTTAAGTTAGTTGATATGTGCTTCTTTCTAATATTGTAGTTGATATATACATTCTATGGTTAGTTATTTTTCATTTCAATACAATAGATGTAGCTCCTTTTCTAGTTTCATGTTAGCGCCTACTCTTTTTTATAATTTTCATTCAGTTTTTGGTTTTTTAAATTATCATGACTCCTCCATTCAATCTAAACCATTATAATGTAACCACACTATAAATGATGGTGAAGTTCTTTTTTTCTTATTTATGAAGAATTTTTATATTGGTGAGGTTTATTTTCTAGTGTCATAGTTGATATATATGTATCTTTTCTGATATTTTTAAATTTAAAATTATATATTATTGTAATATAATAGATATGGACTCTTTTCTTGTCTTGATATGTACTATTTTTCAATTTTTATTCTAAATTTATGTTTTTATTGTATTACATATATGTGTGTGTACTATTTTCTACTTTCCTTGTTGATATGAAGTCTTTTTTTAATATTTTACTTTTTAATTTCTTTTTTAATTGAAGTTTATATGGATGTTTTTTCTAGTTCGTAGTTGGCATAGATTCTTTTCTATTTTTCCTAATTTTGTACTTGATATGGACTATTTTATATTTTTCATTCCAAATTTGTATTATTTTTATTTTTAGTTACAATTGGAATGGACACTTTTCCCTATTTTTATTTTGAATTTATTTTATTTTCAAACTTTTATTGTAGTTCATATGAGCATTTTTTTCTTGTTTCCTAGTTAACACGGACTTATTTTCTATATTTTTTATTCTAGTTTTTTATTTTTAGTTGCAATTGTTTTCTTTTATATTTTTGTAGAAATGAGCTTTTTCTATGTTTTATTTTAAATTTGTGTTGATATGAACTTTTTCTTTCAATCTAATCAGTATATTCTGGCACCACTGTAATGAACGGTGGAATTTTTTTAATTTATGTAGGGTTTTCTCCGATTGACATGGTTTGGCTCCATTTGCCCTTCCTGTATATATATAGGGCAATACATAAAATTCACCAACATATAAAAAGTTGCTCTCAAACCGATACGAACGATAAATTAATCCAACAACCTGTGTTATGAAATCTGCAGCCATTTTGAAGGAGAACGCCCAACACGATCGATCGATCTTCAAGAAACGGTTTGGGAGAGAAGGGATTTTGTTTCACTGTGCAAAAAGCTAAAAGTAGTTGAAATGAACCACACCAAAGGTGTTGAGCAAGTCATTCAAAAAAAAAAAAGGTGTTGAGCAAGATAAATTAAAGGTATGTATATATCCTATGACATACTAGATACCCTAGGATTTGAGGAGTACAAGATAAGCATAATTTGTCTTCAGCCGTGCATGCATGCACGCAGCGGTGACTTGTGACGCCATTGGGCAACGCCATGCACAGTCGTGAGGCCAGAGCTCAGCAGAGGAGTGTAGCTGGCAAGAGAAAGGGTTAGCTAAGTGATGCAAGCAGAGAGAGGCCTGCAGAGGCACTGACAAGATTCCCTTAGCTGATCGGTGATGCTCCCAGCCGCAGTACAGAGGTATAGCTAGGCATTTCATGTGCCAATCTGTCCATGCGAGCCAGAGCCCAGAGCCCAGAGCCCTGGCAGCCGTTGCATGCATCAGGTACGTTTCAGGTCTACTAATGCCAACAAGACTTGGTTTTTGTTACCTTGCATGAGTTCAACAGGGCACACAAGAAGCGAGCTTGGCCTATGTACGTGAGTCCAGCAGTATCTATCTCTGACGAACGTACGCATCAAGCTAGCATCCTATGCGAGCAACTTCTTGTATTAATTGGACTACTTGGCATTGGCGTAAATTGGTTTCAAGGTGAAACTAATTAAATTAACAAGAAGATACTCCCGTTTAACCTAGCTATATAGGCGTAAATTGGAGCAACTAGCTAGCATGCATGTACATAGCCCAATGAAACGTACACGCTGAAGATACTCCCGTTTAACCTAGCTATATAGGAGATCACTTTAGTCGCACGTTGTTGGAAGTTTTAGCAAGAAACTATACATTGTCATGAAGTAATTATGATCGTTAGTTAGACCACGTATGATTAGAGCATCCCAATATCCTCTCTATACCGTTCACATGAATAGTGTTTTACAGATCAGGGATATAGAAAGACGGTTAGGAATGCTCCTAAGATCAGTTCAAGCTCTGCCACTGCGGACGAGAGAGATCGACCTTTGTCTGAACCTGCTTGTATTCGACTGTGCATGCCATGCCACCAACAAAACAAGCTAGCCCTACATATATATAGTTGCATGCATGCACGAGCACGATGCATGTCGTCCTGGACAAGTTGCTATAGCTCGCGTAACTGCTACAGCCTTAACATCTCAGAATTTTGTTGTGTATCCTGCAGAACGGCGAAACCTGCAGGTGCGTACGTACGTACATGCATGCAAATCTTCTTACACGTCTGCATGAAATGTATCCACATACCGTCGTATCGTATGTACGCAGGCTCTCGTGACATGCAGGTATCTATAGCTCACTGCGTGCTGTGCATGAATGACCCAAGAACCTAGGCAAGGACAGACACCTTCTGAATGGGAAAAAATTAATATGAGAGAGAGAGAGAGAGAGAGAGAGAGAGAGAGAGAGTAAAAAGAAGAGGAGAAAACAAAGTCCAATCGCCGAAACAGATGCTGATAGGATTTGAGGCTGCAGGGCAGGCCAATTTACAGCACGTCAAGCATCCAAAAAAAAGAGAGAGAGAGGAGGAAAAAAAAAGGGGCCATTTGATCGATCGAGAGCTTCTGCCTCTGCACGTACTCAATGACCCATCTCCTGATGAATCCGTGCAGCTGCAAGAATTGGAATCTTTTTTTTTCCCCTTTCCCTTTCTTCTTCCTTGGCGTGATCAGGGAGTGAGTGAGTGAGTCTTCGCAGTACTAGCACACGCTAGCACGTACTCTGGAGCCTGCATGCTAGCTACAATTGCATGCATCAACGCTTGGCCCTGGTGGTACGGCGGCCACGGCGACTTGGAATCCCAAGAAACTTAAAGCGATCATGCATGGATGCAGGATGCGTAGTGTTCATGTTCTTCCATGAATTATTGGCGTCCTCTCGAGGCCATGGACCGTAGCCGCATGCAGCAGCGGCGGCCGGGAGCGTATAATGCATCGGAGGATGCACCGCGCTGTTGCTTTCCGACCAGTGGCTGATCACTGGCGTGTGCAAGCGAGGATGGAGATGGAGATGGAGATGGAGATGGAGATGATTTGCATGGCTGCAACGGGAAGGGAGCTAGCTAGAGCTAGGGCTTCGGCGTCGATCAGATCAGTGGATGGCGAAGTGTTCGGCGATGAGCAAGCAGCTAGATCTCTGGAAGATTCGATCTCATATGATTTTTCCTTTTTGCAATCTATAGCGGTTCGCTCGCGCAACATTCCAAAATTATAAAAACGAGCATGATATCATCGCATATTTGCGTGGCTAAATTCGCAATTGATATCGACTCTGTTTTTTATTACAATTTTTATGTCTTTATCGTAGTTGATATGGACTCTTTCTAGTTTTGTATATAATATGGACTCTTATTTTTATTCTTTAATTTTAAATTTGTTTTTATTGGCAGTTGACATGCACAAACACTTCCTTTTAAATCAAAACCATTACATTCAGACCTACTACAATCAATTGATTGTAGGGTGAAACATTCTGAATGTCCAGAAAGCGCAAGCTGGTAGAGGCGAGGTGACCACGGATTGAAAGTGGCAAGGGAGGGGCGCCACAGGGCCAGTACCATCGAATCTGCTTGTTACATAATTATATGATCACCCTCACTAATCAATAACTCTAGCCAAAATGCAGAAATATGGCTTCGAGAAGAAGGCAATGTAGCAATCCTTTCCTGGCTTTGGCTTCAAAAGCTGTATAAACCAGGAGCATGCACGCATATATAAACTTAATTAAGCAGCAAAACCTGTGCTCATTTTCAGTAGAGTTAAGAGAGCATGAGGGAGGCATGCATGTGGGCTGTACACCCACACACGCTATTATCCAAGATACGGCAGCATAATTAGTGCCTTCTTTTTAGATCGTCCACACCCTGCATGCATGCATGCTCTTCTTCCTTTTGTTAATTAGTTCGTTCTGATCGAAGCTTTTAGTACAAAGCTGGGGAGGCAGGTTGTATTAACTCAATAATTGCAGGGGGTTGCCTGTTTATCCTTTATAGGAAAGCAAACCTGTCCCTCTTAGCTTTTATGATACTGCATTAGCAAAGTTTAGCTAGCTACTCATCCGATCCAACCTTGTCCAAAACTTGTGGCGTTCTTCCTCGTTGAAATTATTGATATGATCTTTTTTTTTTAAAAAAAAAGAGGGGTAGGAGAACTGCCGACCTATTTCATTGAAGCAGGAGAAAATAAAAGAAAAAACCAATAAGCACGGGGTACAATCACAGCGCAACGCTGATCAAAACCAGGACACCACCAACCACCGCCAGGCCAGAACACACGCCAACAGAGGAGAAAGCAGCGCTGCCGCTACCACCTAGGCCGAAGGCCTTACAGAAGATGGAGAGAGATATACAGAGGGAGGAAGAAGAGGAGACACCGGCCACAACTGACCACACAGAACACCAACAAACAAACGGCTAACGGCGACAAAGAGGGACGAGCCAGCAACCACCCGCAGCGCCAGAGCGGAACACGACGCCTCCAACAAGGTAAACGACGAAAAAACACCATCGTCGCTGACCGCACGGGGCTTTCGCCCGATAGGGGAGCAACACAGTGGTGCCTCCAGAAGGGAACGACACTAGAAGCACCGCCACCACCGTCCCAGCAAGAGCTGGGCAGGGCTTTCACCCACAACGCTCAACCCTGGCACCACACTGAGGGTGGTCGAAGAAACAACCGCACGAAACATAGGCCGAGGGGCGCAAAACACCAAAGGAAACTCGAGCCGAAGACAAATCTGCCCTTGAAGCCGAACAAGGAAGACGCCACCACTACCATCGTAGACCTCAAGGGGAGAGGGGAGGGTAGGATGTCGACGAGCGGGACCATGCCAGGCGAAGAGGACGCCGAGGCCCACGACTGAACGAGGAAGATGCTGCCACCGCCATCGAGCACCATGAGGAGAGGAAGGGCTGGCTGGACAGTGATGAACGGGACCTCACCCAGACAGGTCCCGGTGAAAGCGTCAAGGCCGAGGGGCACCTGAGCGCTACACCAAACCGAAGGTAGAGGTGCCTGTCACGCCGCAACAGGCATCACTGACCGGAGCGAGCCGGACTCCGCACTGGCGCGGCAACTCGACCGTCGAAGCATCGCTGAAGCAAAACACCCTCAGAACGGAAGACAAGACGACGGAACCACGAGGCCACCAAAGGACAGCCACCAAGGCGCCGCCCGGCCACCGATGCACTATCTAACCAAGGCAACGCCAGAACCGGCGACCGTGACGCCGAGATCGAAAGCATAAAGCCACGGCGGCTACCAAGATGCCGGGCCACGACCCTGGAGCTCAACAGCTCTGACCACGCCAGCCGACCAAGCCAGACCCGGGCCTCCTACCGACGGACCTAGCTAGCACCACCGACATGGACCCCCCTCGAGCGGCCTACCGACAAGGCGGGCACGAGGGGAGGGTAGGAAGGGGGAGATAGAGAAACAGGAGGGGATGATCGCTACCACCGCTGGCGAAGAGGAAGGGCAGGGAGACCCTTCTACGGTCAGATCTGGGAAGGAGGTGGCTACCGAAGAAAGGGGGAGGGCGCATCGGATCTGGGGAAGGAGGATGCCGCTTGTGAAGTGGGAGGCCAGGGAGACCCTCCACGGGCCGGATCTAGGGAGGAGGTGACCACCGGCGCTGCCGGCTGGCCGGGTTCCACGAAGAACGCCACCGCTAGTCTATGGATTTGGTCAGGAACGCCACCGCCGGCCGCCATGGCCAGTCGCCGCCAAAGGACCCGCAGGAGCAGCACCACCTCGACTCCGAGAAGACTGGCGTGAGGAGTCGCCACCGACGGAGGTGACACGGCTGGGCACCACCGACCCAGCCCATGCCGAGGTAGGAGAGATATGATCTTTTCGGTGAAACTAAACTTTGAGAGTTTTGAATTGATGCCTCCATGAATTCAAACTCAAAATCGAAGCAGGATTTAACAAGTTTATCTTGTGACTTTGATATTTTTTAAGAAATGACTTTAAGAACTCAAAGAGATTAAAAAGATAATTCAATAATTTAAGGGAAAAAAATTGTCAAGAACATTATGGACTTTTGCAAGTTCTCCTGTACTAACATGAAAGTCGCTCGCAATCAACAAATCCTCCAGGAAAAAAACAAACTTCTAGGTAATAATTTTCCGAGTTGACGGTGTACCGCTGTGTTGTATACTTGTATTTGATGCTTCGCACCTTCTCTCTTTTTCATGTATTTATTCATTTTTGAATGGAATGACAAAGTGTGAGACTATGTGGAGGTAAATTTTTGCTCGTGATGAGTCTGTGACAATGTCTTCAATCCTTGTGTTGAGACTTTGGTTGAAAAATTGAGTTAAATGAGTTTTTGAATGTTTGAGAGTGAAAAACGAGTTCTTCGGACACTATCCGACGGCAACGGACGATATCCAGAGTTGTCCTGAGGGTAGAGCACGTTTTTCGAGTCTCTATTGCCCACCGAACGGTGTCAGGAGGGATTGAGTGCTTAGGGCTTGTTTACAGGTCTTTCAGATGCTCTCCGAATGCGGTTCGGACGCGGAGCCACCGGACAACCTCTGAGCAAACTGATCAGGGGCGTGCTCTTTGAATTTTTCATATTTTTGGAGTTTTTTACATTCTTGAAAAATTAAATGTTGTACACAAAAAATGTAGAGAATTTTGAGACACATCTTTTTTATGTTGGCAACTTTTTCATCAGAACAACCGAACAAATCATAAAAAATCAAGAAGGTTGCTATCTTGTTGGCAACTGGCTTTAGTCCCGGTTGCCAAACCGGGATAACTTCTAGAGACTGAAGGTCATAGGCCTTTAGTCCCGGTTTTCTCAATCAGGACATAAACGTTACCACAGTATAGAAAATATCTAAAAAATATGGCGAACTCAAGACTCGAACCTTCTGTTACCACGGGACTCCGCACTCACCCACCTAACCAACCACCCAGCCACGCGTATTTACTAAACTAGGATATACATTCCTTTTGAACTATGCATCGGACACTGTCATAAGGGATTGAGTGCTTAGGGCTTGTTTACAGGTCTTTCAGATGCTCTCCGAATGCGGTTCGGACGCGGAGCCACTGGACAACCTCTGAGCAGACTGCTCAGGGTGTCCTCTTTGAAGTTTTTCATATTTTTGGAGTTTTTTACGTTCTTGAAAAATTAAATGTTGTACATAAAAAATATAGAGAATTTTGAGACACATCTTTTTTATGTTGGTAACTTTTTCATCAGAACAACCGAACAAAATCATAAAAAATCAAGAAGGTTGCTATCTTTTTGGGAAGTGCATGCAAAAGAAGCATTTTTGTGGAATTTTATGTGGCCTTTGTTTTGCCATGCATCTAATGATTAATTCATGATGTAAATGGACTAACATACAGATGATTAAGATAAGTGTGTATTTAGATGGACTAATCCATGTGATACAGGTTCAGGTGGATCGTGGTCGGTGATGTGTCGGGACATGAACTGGCGGTTCGGGGGTCCAGAACGAAAAGGAGGTCACATAGGACGATCAGACTCGAGTTTGAGGATCACAAGGATGATGTGGATGTCGGACTTAGCCGGTGTAAGGATCCGAGGCTCAATAGGCGGCCGAGTGCAACATGACCTTAGTGGCTAAGTTAGGACGTTCCGGCTGCGTTCGGAGTGTGTGGACCTAGAAAAACCACGTGTATCAAGTTGCGTTTGTATGTGGATGAAATGCGCGATCAATATCAACTGTTCAAAAATGATTTGAGGGTATCGACAATTTCTTGCGAGATATCGTGATACCCTAGACCCTGTGGCCTATATAAGGGGGAAAGGTGTCTCCCTTTTACTTCTAATTGGTCACAATGTAAAGTTGGTTCTTACGATCCAAAATATTTTTTGGGTAAAGATCCGGGACTAACAATATTTTCCCTGGAATTGACAAATTACTAAAAGGAAGGCGACCAACTAATGTGGACTATATCCCTTGTCTAGAGAAAAAAGGCTACGATCATATGCATATGTAGAATCCAGCATCCTTTAAGTATCCAAACAGAAAGCAGAACATTACCTGTAACTAAACACTCCAGTCAGGTCGCATGACATGATCAGCAATACTCCCTTTATGGTTCGGTGGGCAGCGCTGAATAGGGAAAGGACGCTGGAATCTTGGAATATCTTGGTGTTTGCATTTGTCGTAATAATGCCCAAAAGCTCCTAAAAATCAGATTGATTGATAGTGGGTTGGGGTTTAGTGCCTAAAAGCCCATCTCTCTCACCATCAATCAGTTGACATGCAGTGACACACACACTCACTCACTCATACACTGACACACACACCCCCATGCAGAGAGAAGAGAGAGGATAGGAGAGATAGAGAGAGAGAGAAAGAGACTGAATGGACAAGGTTCTCAGCAAGAACACAAGGGTGTTGGGTCTTGACATTCCAGACAGCAGCTTCGTGCCTCCCCTGAATGTCTCTCCCAGGATAAAAACAGCAGCATGCGTCCATACGCAAACCCGTATTGTCGCGTGATTAATGACTACTTAATTGAAATCCGTGAACCGTGATCAATAACAGTTTTCAGTCTAGGGCTCTAGGCCAGCAGCAACACGTTCCCCCTATGGGATCTGTGGGCACTGGACACAGCTCTCTTATTAAGTAAATAATATAAATTAGTCGCATACGTTTATATAAATTTTAAATTGCACAATTTATTCGGTCCATACGTCTCCCCACACTTCAGAAAATGAAAAATTGAACATACATGCAATGTCTTTTATCTTTATTTGTTATCGCTTCGATAATCACTTTTTTTTTTTTGCATCTGTGTCAAACTTCCATACTTGTATGCAAGCAAATTAATTAAGGTCAGGCATTAGAAGTAGCATGTCGACATGCTATATTTTTATTTGATAATTTAGGATTTGTAATTTAACATTGCCATATCCGTAGAAATTGTTTCATATCTTTAGATACTTCTTATCTACCAAATTATAAAACTCCTATCAAGTCATGTACTCTATATGAACCGACTTTGAGGCTCAATACAGTTATACATTATTGCATAATCATCCTCTTACATGGTATCAAAGTGGCGCCGCCTAAACCACCGCCCACAAAACTTCTGTCACACCATGGTAGCTGCCGCGGAACGCACAACCCATAGTTAAGAGTCACTCCTTGCTAGGACGTCGGCTGTGTTTAGACCACCCTGCGTGAGAGACCAAGCAAAGAATTTGCATTGTCGCGTGATTAATTACTACTTAATTGAAATCCGTGAACCGTGATCAATGACAGTTTTCAGTCTAGACCAGCAGCAGCACGTTCCCCCTATGGGATCTGTGGGCACTGGGCACAGCTCTCTTATGTAAATAATGTAAATTAGTCGCATACGTTTATATAAATTTTAAATCGAACAATTTATTCGGTCCATACGTCTCCCCACACTTCAGAAAATGAAGAATTGAACATACATGTAATGCCTTTTATCTTTATTTCTTATCGCTTCGATAATCACTATTTTTTGCATCTGTGTCAAACTTCCATACTTGTATGCAAGCAAATTAATTAAGGTCAGGCATTAGAAGTAGCATGTCGACATGCTATATTTTTATTTGATAATTTAGGATTTGTAATTTAACATTGCCATATCCATAGAGATTGTTTCATATCTTTAGATAAAGCTTCTTATCTACCAAATTAGAAAACTTCCATCAAGTCATGTACTCTATATGAACCGAGACCTTGAGGCTCAATACAATTGTCCATTATTGCATATTCATCCTCTTACATGGTACCAGAGTGGCACCGCCTAAACCACCGCCCACAAAACTTCTGTCCACGGTGAACACCTAGAAATACTCAAATTAAGGTAGTTTTTTTTTGGTTTAACAGCTTAACGCCTTAACAGCTTAATGATTTATCTATGTTTTAAAAAAACATATGCTTTGGGTTTTTTGACTCCGTTTATTTCGCTATCTCGAAAATGGGTCCTAACACTTTAAAAAGCAAATCAAACGAAATGGATCCGAATCTCGAGACTACCTCAAGAATCTTTTTTGAAATTCAGTCATTTCAGTTGTTCAACTGTTTAGCCATCTAGATCAGTCCAAAAGTACAGAACCTAAGTCCCAGTGGAAAATGAGAGGAAAATTTTCTGATTCATACAGGAATTGAACTATCTACAAATTTCTGCAAAATTCATGTGAAATTCCCGCATTCCTCTCTATAGTCCCCTGCTAATTTCCAAACTATATCTGCTCTTCTATGTTGAATTTTTTAAGATATTTTAAATGCCTTTTTCAGTTGTTGCATTCTTATTCCCTCCATTCTAAAGCAATTGTTGTCTTAGACTTGTGCTAAGTTAAAATTTTGAAACTTTATTCATAAAGAACTTAAACTATTTAGAATCAACCACATAATAATCATATAGAAAGACTTCCTTAATATTATAATTTAGTTGCATTTTATAATTAAATTATAAGTTAGTGGTTAAATTTATATTTTAAAGCTCGTGCCATTATATAAAAAACTCTTATTTTCTGGATGGTGGGAGTATAAGCATTTCATGAATTTGCTGCTTAAACTTGGACACAAAAAGGCGGAACATGCGTGCATCAGTGCATGGATGGTTGCCTAGTTGTGTCCACAGTTTTTAGTCCAACCCTCGGGGGAGATTTCCCTCGCTGATAACCAATTCGATGGCCTCGTTTCAAATTACATTAAGTTCGATCGCCTTGATGCGTATGACACCGTGCACTCGAATTCGTGATCTCAGTGACATTTTGCATTTTTTTATCCCAATTTACGGTCGATTTTCCCATTTTGTACATGTGACTTGACCATATTGCCTTTATGGGCCCACAAGCCAGTGAGAGAAGAGGGTGCTGCAGGCATTGGGGAGGAAGGAGGCGGCGCCGGCGTTAAGGAAGGAGGCGGCGTCAAGGCACGGTGACTGCGTCGGCGAGCTTGAGCGGCGTCGGCGGCGGAGCTCGAGGCGTCGGCGGCGGAGGTCGAGGCGGCGACGAGGTGGAGGCGGAGGCGGAGGCGCCAGTCTGCCACGGCCACCGGAGTAGGAGAAGGAGGAGAAGTGGAGACAGGAAGGAGACGGGGGTAAAATGGTCATTGCACTAGAGAAAAACAGTGTAAATCACAAGTAAAATCTAAAAAATGGGCAAAATGTCACTGAAGTCACAAAGTCGAGTGCCCGGTGTCATACGCGTCAAGGCTCACGAACTTAGAGGCTGTTTGGATCACTACCGTGATTCACCATGCCAACGAATGGCGTGCCCGCAGAGTTGGTCGCTGTTTGCTTGCCTGCCGCGTGAAGGCGTGCCTTTGCCATGTGCGAGGGTGAGCCGTCGCCTCCCGTGCAATTTTCTCGCCATCTCAGGGCGCCCGATTTCTACGCCCTGAGATGGCGCGCCTTCTTTGCCATCGCGATGGCATGGCTTGAGAAGATGGAGATCCAAACAGCCCTTTAATGTCATTTGAAATGAGGCCATTCAATTGTGTGTCTGTTAGGTCATTTTCCCAACCCTCCGTGGCAGCTAATTTCATAGCAATTAAAAAACACTAAATGTTGTTGCAGGTAAGAGACACCCTACAAGTACCAATACACCTGCACTGGACGGAGACTAGAGATCATAACCACCAAATGCATTTCTTTTTCGTCCTCTTTTAAAAAGGCCACCTTGACATGTTCCTTGGAACTGTATGAAGGCAAGAACATCATAATATTTAATGTACACAGCTCTATAACAAATATACATTTTTATACTCAGATGCCCTTATTTTCTTAAAAAGAAATTGGTGCAGGGAGCAGTGTCCACCATCTGTGCACAAGGCAGCAGTATGAAAACAGAGACTGTGGAAGCCCTAGCTAAAAAGCCTACTTTCTGTATAATGCAGCAAAGGCTTTTGCCCCTTGGGTCCATCTTGTCCCTCTCCTCTCACCCTCTCTTCCTCATGTGACCCATTAAACTACTAATTTCAAGTTTGTTTTCCCAATGCGAATTTTAAACTGCAGCACTGGATGGATCAACGTGCAGCTGAGCAGGGAGAGAGAGAGAGATAGAGAGAGAGAGATGTGATCATGTGAGTATGTACTGATGTTTAGAACATAAAGAAGTTCGAAAAGGAAAAGGTAATCAGGTGTGTATGGTTGTCCGTATCCAACAGTATAAAACTGCCGCATTTTTAATTATATATGAATGAAATTTGAGTTACATATGTCATATGTGTCTGCCTACTGTTTTGTTGTTGTCTAGTTTGTCCAAAGTGGATCATGCAACGGTCCTGGCCGCTAATGATCGGTTTCTTGTCAATGGCAATGGAAAGAAGCAGTTCGAGTATTCTTTTTACATAAAAGTTTTGTTTAAAATTACTCTTTTCGTTTTGCTATATTTGTCCACACCCACTATTACGAAAAGATCGATAAGTCATAGACTCAAGTGCAAGAGTGCAATGGAATTACGATGTTACCTCTAATTAAAAAATTGATTAGCTGCATATGTTTAGATTTCTTTTGAAACAATCGTTTGATCAACTTTACCATTAAAATAAATCATAAAGCATTTTGGTTACCATGATAGACAAATTTGAAATAGATACTTTCAAGACCATTGACAAAATAATGAAATATAACAAAATGAAGAGCATTGATAAAATATAACAAAATGAAGAGGGTATAATCATAACACTCATGGGCCCTCATTATAGGGCATAAATCCCAACACTATTCATATGTGTATGAATAGTGTTTTAGGGGGTGGGATGGTGAGAGCATCCCCATCTCACCCCTCAAAAAGGCCTTTACTTTAAAATTTTTCAAATGCATTAGGAGGGAATTTGATCCCACAGAGCAGCAGTTTGCACTGTAGTGGTTACTGTAGCGATGCAGGGGAATTTGATGCCCCTGCTGGGATGCTCTGAGGGTGTTGGGGATGCTCGGAGGTGAAAAAATGTTAAGAATTGGCTTTAAGAACTCGGTAAGAAACAAGATTATTACAAATATGGCTAGAAAGAGTCCAAACGTTTGACATTTTTGTAATAAACAAATATGAGCAATTATATTATACTCTAAATTTAAGCCGAAATGAACGAGATCTATGCAATGCAGCGTGAGCTAAACCGCTGTTTAGCTGAAACCTGATCCTGATAATGTGCGTAATTAATGCAGTCTGGCGCACATACCAAGATCCCTAACAAAACGTACCTTTTATTCCCTTTTCCCCTGCTATATATTCCAGTGCCACCACCTCATGTCATGCTCCAACCAAAGCCTTTGCATTCTTGCATCTGCCACTGCCACTCTCCCCTTCCTCCCACTGAAATCATTCATCTTTTGAAAAAAAAAATAAAATCTCTCTCTCCAATTTCTCTTCTCTCAAGGCAAGAGAGCACACTTGACTCTCCTGCCTCCTCTCGCTCACAGTCTCACTCTCTCACTATCACCATCCAATCTCTCTTGCTCTAGCTCCCTCTCTCTCTCTCTCACTCTTTCTTGAGGAGTCTTGGGGACAATGCGAGCTGTAGCGTGCGGCGGGAGGAGGCCAGTGGCCGCGCTGGCGGCGGCGCTCCAGCTGCTGCTCGCCGCCGGAGGCCTGTGCCGCCTGGGCTCTTGCGCCGGCGGCGGCGGAGGGGACAGGATCGCGAGGCTCCCCGGGCAGCCGGAGGTGGGGTTCGCGCAGTACTCGGGGTACGTCGGCGTGGACGGCAATGGCGGCAGGGCCCTCTTCTACTACTTCGTGGAGGCGGAGGTCGACGCCGCCGCCAAGCCCCTCGTCCTCTGGCTCAACGGAGGTGAGCCGGCCGCCCGTTCGTGTTCATGCTCATGGTCATACGCCTGCCGTGTGTGCGCGCGCGTGCGCGCGCTCTCCCGGTTTTGAGGTTTTGGGTGCAGAATTTGCTCATTTTTCGGGGTGCAGTGCAGTTTGTGCTGAATCTCCTTGAATTTTCGCAATCTTCTTTTCAGTGTGCCTTTTTTGGGGTGCTGTTAATTCCTTTTTTCTTCTGAATTTTCTTGAGTTCTTTCAGTTTGCTCATTTTGGGGATGCTGTTTCTTCTCAGTCTCCTTGAAGCCTTTTTTAAAAAAACTCTTTTGCTCTGCTTAGCTTGCTGTTTTTAGATTCTTTCTTAATAAAATTTGCTAGACGTGCTTCAGAGTTCAGGGTCTTCTTTTGCTGCTTTTGCTTCTCTTTTTACACTTCTTGAAGTCCCTGATAAAAAATTTTCCTGCTTCAGTGCCATGTTCTTTTTGGAGCTGTTCTTGTCTTCTTGAGGTTCATTTGGTGCAATGGTTATGTGTGTAGGGCCTGGGTGTTCTTCACTTGGTGTAGGGGCCTTCTCAGAGAACGGCCCTTTCAGGCCTAGTGGGAAGGTGCTGGTGAAGAATGAGTACAGCTGGAACAAAGGTGTGTATGAGACCATGAGTACTACCACCCCTCCACCTTTTCTGCAACTTTGCATGCTAATTCCTCATCCTTGAGCCTTTTGCTGGCCCAAGAAAGTGGCACAAGCCTCACTGTTTTGTTGGTGCTGGTGTTGCAGAGGCCAATGTGATATATCTGGAGACACCAGCTGGTGTTGGGTACTCATACTCTGCTGATGCTGCATACTACCAGGGTGTGGATGACAAGATGACAGGTACTGATTTTTTTTTTCTTTGTGAGATTATATTCACTTTTTGTTTGTATTTTCTGCATTGCTACCCTCTGTTTCTGATTCTGCTGGTTTTTTTAACTAGTTTTCTTAAGCATGTTTCTCAGACTGCATCCATGATTCTTTGGACGTTTTTCATTTGCAGGATTAAAGTTATAGCTACTGTCTAGTTTGTAAGCAGTTGTGTTATTGGTTTCTTTGCATGTATTAATATGTGAGAATAATAGGCTTTGCATGCACACAATAAAATTGTTATGTAATTAAGGAGGCAAAGTTTCTTTATGGTTGACATACGTGATGAGGAGTGATTATGAGGTCTGACATTCGTTTGCTGAATGAATGAAGCAATGGACAATATGGTGTTCTTGCAAAGGTGGCTTGAAAAGTTCCCACAGTACAAAGGCAGGGAGCTATACATTTCTGGAGAAAGCTATGCAGGTTTGCACACACAGCATCATTGACCATCTTTCTTTTAGCCATTTCCATCTTATATTTAATATTTATTTATTCAGTAACAACTAACAAGCCAGCCTAAGAACACTCTGAAGTCTGAACATTCAAATGTCCTCACGTCATGTATCAGGACATTACATTCCACAGCTCGCTGAGGTCATGGTCGAATTCAACAAGAAAGAGAAGATCTTCAACCTCAAGGGCATCGCTGTAAGCAAAAAAACAAACCTGAAACTGAAAACAGCAAAGAAAAAGAACATACTTCAGCGATTTTCTGACTGCAATTTTCACCTCCCTCTAAACAGCTGGGCAACCCTGTTCTTGAGTTCACCACGGACTTCAACTCCAGGGCAGAGTACTTCTGGTCTCACGGCCTCATCTCAGACTCCACGTACAGGATCTTCAGCTCCGTCTGCAACTACTCGCGCTACGTCACCGAGTACTACGGCGGGTCGCTCAGCCCGCTCTGCGCGAGGGTGATGAACCAGGTGACGCGGGAGACCAGCCGGTTCGTCGACAAGTACGATGTCACGCTCGACGTCTGCCTCTCTTCAGTGCTCTCCCAGTCCAAGATCCTCACCCCTCATGTATGTTCAGCTGTTCACTGTCAGAAACTGATAAGATTTCTTGCTTTTGATGGCTATAGATATATCTTTTGTCTGAATTTTCATGGATGTGGTTGTGGTTTCTGTATTGCAGCAGGAGATCGGTCAGCGCATCGACGTGTGCGTGGAGGACGAGACGGTGAACTATCTGAACAGGAAGGATGTTCAGGAGGCTCTCCATGCCAGGCTCATTGGCGTCAAACATTGGGCAGTTTGCAGCAGGTACTTGATGCATAGCTGATTAAATTTATATCTTTCAAATGTTGGCAGCTGACACTGGTTAACATGTTCTTGTTTCTTGTTACAGTGTTCTTGAGTATGAGCTCCTCAATCTGCAGATTCCAACCATAAATGTCGTTGGGTCACTTGTTAAGTCTGGCATCCGAGTGCTGGTTTACAGGTATAGAAAATATAAAGATTCAATGTAGATTTTTTTTCTCGTATGAATCAAAAAGTTCAGGAATCTCTTGGTAGGAAACAAGATTGGAAAGCAGAATCAAAGTACAGGGTCTAAACCTCTGTACTTTGCCACCTTTAAACATGGTATAAAAATGTCTGAACTTTTTATGTGGGGCATCTGAAACTTGTAGGAAACATAAAAGCTAAGGAATCTCAGCATTGCATTAGCACTACTGGATAATTTGGTATGTACTACTTTCAATGAACAAAAGTGAAAAAAAGGATAGCAAAAGCTAATCTATGGAGTAAGCACTTCACTCAAGGTTTAGAAACATTGTACTTACCACCTTTACCATAAGACTAGTTTGTACCTGAACCTTTTCTTCTGGAGGGACCTCTCAAACTTTTCGAAAACACGAAGGCGAAGCACAATTCAACTTACCATATTCACAGCATGTTAAAAGTGGTTTAAATTTATTCATTCAGTTAGTTCATCCATTCAGCCCCATGTACAACTAGATTCAACTCAGTCAACTTATTCATTCAGCTCATCCACCCTGAACATGCATGTTTCCCTTGCAAAATGCAGTGGTGATCAAGACTCGGTGATCCCCCTAACGGGGAGCAGGACGCTTGTGCAAAATCTGGCGCGCGATCTTGGCATGAAAACGACCGTGCCTTATCGAGTCTGGTTTGAAGGGCAGCAGGTGAAGATCTTAAACATGCCAAGTATCTACCTTCAAACGTACTGAAGGATAGGATCATCACATGCTTCATTACTGAATGAGAGTGATGATGATCTGCTTCTTCTTCTTCAGGTTGGTGGGTGGACTCAGGTGTATGGTGACACGCTGTCCTTCGCTACGATCAGGGGCGCCTCCCATGAGGCACCATTCTCGCAGCCTGAACGCTCCCTGGTGCTCTTCAGGGCCTTTCTACAGGGCAGGCCTCTACCGGAGACCTTCTCATGATGATGGAGGAGAGGGATCATGGCTCATGGTTGCCTCACCTGCAGCTCTGAGAGAAGTTGCTGTTTCCTGCTTCTGCAAGGGGTTTAGCTCTGTAAGAAAGTGTTTGCTGTATTTGCCTCCTGCTGCTAGCTGCTCGAAGCCGCGATAATCCCATTGCTCCTAAAGGTTTTGATCCTATCTTTCCTCTGTGTTCGAGGCTTGGCAACTGTCCAGAGAAGTTCCAAAGGGATTTTGCGTGTGTTCTTGTATGTAGATTGTCCAACTGCTGGCGCCGCAAAACATCCATGCATGTTCCTGGACATGCAGGGTAAAGAAAATGAAAGAGAAGAACCTGTGAACACTGGAATAGTGATGGTTCTTTCTGAATATAGAAAACCTCAGAGACAAACACTATAGGAGAAAAAGATGCTTCTAGTTATGAATTAGAACAAATCCATCCATAGAAGGATATATTAAGGCAGCGTGGCGAAGTTGTCAATTTTCGAACAACTGGTATCCATTCAACATTATCAACTCCAATGAGCAGTTTTCTTGTGTATAAACAAATCATTTTGAAACACCACAGCTAAATATGTATAAACCGACCATTAGAACATTAATATGTGGTTCCTCATACCAACTTAATTTTCAGGAAGAACTAGGAATGCCAGAGGATGGCAAGTTGAGAGGATCATTGTAACATCCCATTGCAGGGTTATTTTCATATTTTTAAATTTTCTAATCCTCAATTGTTTGTCCAAGTCCATTCCTTTTTATATACAAATATATTTTTACTTTCTTCCGTAAGGCGCATTTTAAATCTTTGATGTTTGGAACTTTGAAAAACCTAGCAATTTACACAAAAGTAATTACTGTTCATGATCGAGGGCAAAAGTGCCATTTACATGAAAGTAATTACAAAATTCATCAACAACATATTTGAATACTGCACGTGCAAAGGTCATTTGAAATTCATATCCCTCATGAATTTACTACTTCGCTCCCCTGCCGTGCTCTCTCTCAGTTGATCAAGCTAACTGAACTCTTTTCGGCCCACCCCACACTGGCCCGACATTTTGGGCTCTCCCTCTTCCCCTAGCCCACCTGACATGCACTCCCTCGGCAAATTTTATTTTTTTATATTTATTTTTATTCTTTTATGCAAATCTGTATCCCGATTTGGAATTTAGACAGAAATAGGCGGCTGTCGAGCAACGAATTCGCGATCGCGCCTAGTCGGAATTTGAAAGCATGATAGGGCCCACCAGCAGGTGGGCTGCCGCCCCGCCGCGTCGTTTTGAAAATTCAAAACCCGATTACAACCTATCGTCGAACCAAAGCGCGACTGGGGGCAGGGAATCTGATTCCCTCGGGCGGGGCTGCCTGCAGGGAAAGGTGGCAGGCGACAGGAGCCGGTCACGCCTTGAGAGCACGACAGGACCTCTCGCGCGCTGAAAGCGCGACTGGTCTCCATTATTGCCCACCACAGCACGGGTCCAACTCACTTTCACTCTCTCTCACTCACGCAGGACCGAGAGAGGCGACGGGAGGCGACTCCGTAGGAGATTTTGAGGTAATCTCTCTTCCTAATTCTTGTTAAAATTAGTAGGTACTAGTTAGTTTTAGTGATATATATTGATTGAAGAGTATATTGGTATGAGTTTGTGAACTTTTGACTGGCTAAATTTGATTCTATATGAAATTTTGTTAACCTTTGAATGAACGAAACGTTGAAAACTTAATAGGCTAGCCATATATGTTTGTAAGTGCTGAATGCGGAAGAAAATATTTGAACGGACCGCATGTTTGAACACCGTCCGTGCAAAACCACCGGTGCCAAATAGGTTAGGCATAATGGTAGCCATATGGATTAGCATTGTTTTGAAACCAGTAGGAGTAACGATTGTAGGTTGAGTATTTGATTATTTATGGTTTAGTTGGAACGATTGTAGATTGAATAATTTTATGGAATGGTTCAAAAAATGGTAAAAATATTTGTAAAATTATTACTTCTGCTCATTCGTTGAACTGAGAGAAATATGTGTCATGTGGTCAATGTAGGTGACATGGCAGAGACAATATATTTTCAGATATATTATGAGGTTGGCGAGATTATGCTTGGTCCTAATGGAGCAGATTTATCAAACTTCCCTCATATACAACGTGGCATTAAAAGAGCGTCGGAAAAGTCTTATGATGTGATTTATGGATGGTTGCTGAAAGTGTTCAATTTGGAAGCGAAGAGATTCTGGCTAGTTATTCAAGCAGTAGTAAGTCGTGCCCCGCAAGGGTTCTTCGGGGAGCTAATACCGATCAACTCAACGAACACATGGAGGGATTATCTCCGATATGCATTCGAGCGCGGATGGTCGTTAGTGCTGCTTGTTCAGTGCTACGAAATACCTAATACTCAGCCTGCCGCAGAGGGACAATGGGAGGAAGGGTGTGGGCATGTGGATGGAGGCACGGAAGAAGGTTGGGGGGAGGGTGGCGGCACTGAAGGGTTACACATGGAGGACGAAGCAGAGAGAGAGAGGAGGAGGTAGGGAAGGAGGCGACGGGCGCGGCTGGTGAAATTGCAACAGTGGGTGGTATAGTGGAGGCGATGGAGGCCGAGGACGCCGAGAAGGAAGAAGCACCGGAAGAGGATGAAAACTCGAACGAAAAGAGCCATGTTCCTATAGAGTGGAGATCCAACAATTTTGAAGGTCTAGAAGTGGTTGAAGATAGCCACGTTGAGTGGGAGTATCACGAGAACGAAGTAAATGAGGAGGGCCACTTTCAAGGACAAGCAGGCTGTACTGGATGCGGTTAAGTGCTGTGCGGTGTCACCGCGTAGACAGTTCACCGTTGTGAAGTCAAGTAAAAAGGAGTACGATGTTAGGTGTGCGCAAAACTCATGTCTCTTCCGCGTGCATGCTTTCAAGGTGATGTGGAAGAATTATTGGAAGTGCTCAATAGTGCGGCAACACAATTGTGTAGTGCATGTTGCAGAGCAGAAGCACCGGAACATAACTTCAATGTGGGTGGCGAGAAAACTGTCAGGTATGATTATGGATAACCCTCATGTTACGGCCGGCTTTATAAGGCAGCAGGTCGAGAAGAGGTTTTAGTACGAGATAAGCCATGCAAAGGCTTGGAGGGCTAAGAGGAAAGCAATCGAGTGTCGGTTTGGGACCTATGAAGCGTCATAGCAAATCTACCGCTCATGTTGCGGGCCATTGTTAGAAGGAACCCAGGCACATTCATTGACATTGTAGAGCATGCAGCAGGAGAAAGACACCCAGGCAAGATGGTCTTGCAGCGTGCGTTCTTCGAGCTCGGACCATGCATCACGGCATTCAAATACTATCGGTCAATCCTTTGCATAGACGGCACATTTCTAACAGTTTGGGCAGATGTTGACTGCCATAGCGGTGGATGCGAACAACCAGGTCCTACCAGTTGCATTTGCATTTGTTGAGTCTGAAAATACCGACAGCTGGTATTGGTTCCTAGAACAGGTGAAGGATTGAGTGGTTCAGGACCGGCCAGAGGTATGTGTTATTCGTGACTGTCATGCCGGGCTGCTGAAAGCTATCATGGAGATGCAGGATGGATCGGATATAAGAGGTGTTGTCAAATAGGATGACATTATTAGCAGGTGGTGTATGAGACATATGGGAGCAAACTTCTTCCGTCAGTTCAAGAGCAAATACCTAATGAATATGTTCAAGAGGCTATGTCAGCAGAATCAGGAGAGTAAGTTTACGAAGCTTTGGATCACGCTTGATGATTTGACAAAGAAATGTAGCTCACTGGGTTCCGTGGCACCGACCAGTTCGAAGAATCCAATGTTATACCATGAGGAAGGAGATGATCCAACCGTCTTTTGTGCACTGCCGACAGATGGCCCCGGTTTGCGGCGAAGGGCAGGATCCGCCACGAAGTCATTCAGTGACTGGATCCGTCACGAGCCGAGGGAGAAATGGTCATTGCTGCACGATGAAGGGGGTGCAAGGTACGACATATTCATGAGGTATTTGCC
This sequence comes from Raddia distichophylla, assembly GCA_005191435.1. NCBI lineage: Eukaryota > Viridiplantae > Streptophyta > Magnoliopsida > Poales > Poaceae > Raddia > Raddia distichophylla. Next base: position 1,229,339 of record SPJY01002156.1, on the reverse strand, counting down.
TTTGAACTGGCGGAAGAAGTTTGCTTCCATATGCCGCATGCACCACCTGCTAATAATGCCATCCCATTTGGCAGCACCTCTTATGTCCGACCTATCCTGCATCTCCATGATAGCTTTTAGCACCAGGCATGACGGTCACGAATAACACATACCTCTGGCCGGTCCTGAACCACTCCAACCTTCATCCGTTCTAGGAACCAATACCAGCTGTCGGTGTTTTCAGACTCCAAAAATGCAAATGCAACTGGTAGGACCTGATTGTTCGCATCCACTGCTATGGTAGTCAAGATCTGCCCTATGTACTTCCTGGTTAGAAATGTGCCGTCCATGTAAAGGATTGGCCTACAGTATTTGAATGCCGTGATGCTTGGCCCGAGCACGAAGATCGCACGCTGCAAGACTATCTTGTCTGGGTGTCTTTCTCCTGCAGCATGCTCTGCAATGTCAATAAATGTGTCTGGGTTCCTCCTAACAATGGCCCGCAACATGAGCGGTAGATTTGCATATGACGCTTCATAGGTTCCAAACCGACTCTCGATTGCTTTCCTCTTAGCCCTCTAAGCCTTTGCATGGCTTATCTCGTACTGAAACCTCTCCTCGATCTGCTGCCTTATAAAGCCGACCGTAACATGAGGTTATCCACAATCATACCTGACAGTTTTCTCGCCACCCAGGTTGAAGTTATGTTCCGGTGCTTCTGCTCTGCAACATGCACCACACAATTGTGTTGTCGCACTATTGAGCACTTCCAATAATCCTTCCACATCCCCTTGAAAGCATGCACACGGATGGGACATGAGTTTTGCACACACCTAACATCGTACTCCTTTTTACTTGACTTCACAACGGTGAACTGCCTACGCAGCGACACCGCCTAGCACTTAACCGCATCCAGTACAGCCTGCTTGTCCTTGAAAGTGGCCCCCTTATTTACCTCGTTCTCGTGATACTCCCACTCAACGTGGCTATCTTCAATCACTTCTAGACCTTCAAAGTTGCTGGACCTCCACTCCATAGAAACATGGTTCTCTTCGTCCGAGTTTTCATTCTCTTTTGGTACTTCCTCCACTATACCACCCACCGTTTCAATTTCACCAGCAGTCGCCCGTCACCTCCTTCCCTACCTCCTCTTCTCTCTCTGCTTCGTCCTCCATGTGTAACCCTTCAGTGCCGCCACCCTCCCCAATCTTCTTTCGTGCCTTCATCCACATGCCCTCCCCCTTCCTTCCATTGTCCCTCTGCGGCAAGCTGAGTATTAGGTATTTCGTAGCACTGAACAAGCAGCACTAACGGCCATCCGCGCTAGAATTCATATCGGAGATAATCCCTCAATGTCTTCGTTGAGTTGATTAGTATTAGCTCCCCGTAGAACCTTGCGGGGCACGACTTACTATTGCTTGAATAACTAACCGGAATCTCTTCGCTTTCAAATTGAACACCTTCAGCAACCATCCATAAATCCCAGCATAAGACCTTTCCGACGCTCTTTTAATGCCACGTTGTATATGAGGGAAGTTTGATAAATCTGCTCCATTAGGACCAAGCATAATCTCGCCAATCCCATAATATATCTGAAATTATATTGTCTCTGTCATGTCACCTACATTGACCACATGATACATATTTATCTCAGTTCAACGAATGAGCAGAAGTAATAATTTTACAAATATTTCCATCATTTTTTGAACCATTTCATAAAATTATTCAATCTACAATCGTTCCAACTAAACCATAAATAACCAAATATTCAATCTACAATCGCCACTCCTACTGGTTCCAAAACAATGCTAATCCATATGGCTACCATTATGTCTAACCTATTTGGCACCGGTGGTTTTGCACGGACGGTGTTCAAACATGCGCTCCGTTTAAATATTTTCTTCCGCATTCAGCACTTTCAAACATATATGGCTAGCTTATCAAGTTTTCAACGTTTCGTTCATTCAAAGTTTAACAAAATTTCATATAGAATCAAATTTAGCCGGTCAAAAGTTCACAAACTCTTACCAATATACTCTTCAATCAATATATATCATTAAAACTAACTAATACATACTAATTTTAACAAGAATTAGGAAGAGAGATTACCTCAAAATCTCATGCGGAGTCACCTCCCGTCGCCTCTCTCAGTCCTGCATGAGTGAGAGTGAGGGAGAGAGTGAAAGTGAGTTGGACCCGTGCTGTGGTGGGCAATAATGGAGACCGGTCGAGCTCTCAGCGCGCGAGAGGTCCTGTCGTGCTCTCAAGGCGCGACCGGCTCCTATCGCCTGCCACCTTTCCCTGCTCGCGGCCCCGCCCGAGGGAATCAGATTCCCTGCCCCTAGTTACGCTTTGGTTCCACGATAGGTTGTAATCGGGTTTTGAATTTATGAAACGACGCGGCGCGGCGGCAGCCCACCTACAGGTAGGCCCTGTCGTCCTTTCAAATTCCGACTGGGCGCAATCGCGAATTCGTTGCTTAACAGCCGCCTATTTCTGTCTAAATTCCAAATCAGGATACAAATTTGCATAAAAGAATAAAAATAAATACAAAAAATAAAAGTTTCCCAAGCTGGGCCTACTCTAGACATTTTTTTGGTTTTAGATATTCCAGAGATGTTAAACGATTTTTCAAAAATACTAAATGGTCTGTAATGATTATGCAAAAATCATGTAAAATACTAAGTGTGATCATGGGCTTAGAAAAAAAGTAATCGTACTGTTTGTAGTAATATTTCTCACTAAAAAATCTAAGTAGCCGTCAATTAATGATTTAGATCATTATAATAAATAGCAAAAATGCATAATGTTGCTAAAAAATTATTTGACATCTTATTTTGCAGTTTTGGGCTGATCTATGGGTAGACTACTGCATTTTCATTTACATATGAGCATATGGATATAACCTAAATACATGTATATTTACATCAATCATCATGGAACTTAATAAGTAGTTACTCTAAAATATTGATAATCATAAATGATATAGAGTAGGGGTGAAATGTGATGAGCCCTAGGATTTCCCTCGCATGTCATGCATCATCTTAAAACATCTGCACCATATTTATTTGGCATCTTTGGTTCTTCAATGAAATACTGAACAAGGATCCACCATATTTATTTGGCATCTTTGGTTCTTCAATGAAATACTGAACAAGGATCCCTCCCATTACTGTAATTTTTTGGATCAAGGGGAGCCAATACCCCAGTTCATTCTTCTAACCAATCATTATTTAAATGTACGCTGTTTTGAATCATGAATCGACATGCTTTATTTTCTAGTATTATCGTATTTGAAATGAAATGCTAATAGGGTTAGTCAAGATAATGTCCATTTACTTATATGTGTTAGACGAAGCACAACACGTTCCTTAACATAATTTTTTACATTGTCACCATTGCAAGTGGTCGTTCATATATACCCTAACAAATACTCCCTCCGATTTCATAATACTTTCGTTTTGGGTTGTCTTAAGTCAAAATTTTAAAACTTTATCTATAAACATTCTTCAAACTATTTGGATTGTGTAAAGAAAAACATACATACGAATTCATGTTGAGAAATAATTTAACTAGTAATTGATGGTCAAAGCTGCATTTCGAAAACTGTGTGTCAATGTCCAAAACTTCAAGTACTCCGTATTATGAAACTGGAGGGAGTGAGTAAGCCATTGGATGGCGTGTAGCACAATCATTTTTGCTCAGGCGCCCCATTCGTATTCGCCAATTTGAGAAAATGTTGAGCAAAGTTTGCAAAATGTGCTAAAATGGGAAGTCAACAATCCAATTGTTCAGCCAAGAATGTGAGGAGAGCTCTCTAATATTGTTCTCACGCACGAGGTCCTGCTTCCCCATTGGACCAGAGGCGATGAAGGATGCCATGCCCTAATGAATTTCTATTTCGAGTCAAAATTCTCATCTAAATTCATCCCAGGTACAAGAGCTCCCCTATTTATCTAAACATCTATCCCCTTAACCACCCTAGGACGCAATTGACTGGCCGAGCACCAAAGCTCATGAGTGGCGTTCCCCTCTTTCAGCCACTTTCTTCTTCCACGTTGCTAGCACATTCCGACCTTTATTGTCCGCAATCAACCTCTTGGAAACCCTCCTCTTAGAGCTTGTCTAATGCTACCCTAACTTAGTGTGGATTTAGCAATATTCAACATTATTCATATCTTTTTCTCTCTTATATTTTATTGCTACAAGGCGAAGTTCACCAAAAGTTAGGGTACCATTAGACTTGTCTTTAGTCCCTAGATGCTTCTAGATATCAAAGCCTTGCGAACGTACCTTCGAGCATGACCAATGTACGCATAACTTAGGTCATCATAGTATTGTAGCAAATAAAATAGAAGAGAGAAAAATGTGGACGAATAGTGAAAAGAGGTGTAAATAGTGTCTAGATCAACTTAGGTCTACATTGGTGATGTCTTAGATTTAATATGCTATACAGCACTGTAGCCTCTTAACGCCTTAACCCAGGGCATCTCTGTTATAGCTCAACTGCTGCAAAAACTCGTCGACACATCCTTTGTCAGCCTCTCTATTGCCCTAGAATGTCGACATATCATCGTTGGAGGATCACCAAAATTCAGCCCGAGATATGAAAGCCTCGACGCATGGCTCTAGTTCACTGTGCTTCGCTATTCGATCCCTCTCTCTGATCTGTGGACTTGGCTGGCCCACCTATCACCCTCTCGCTTTCACTGACTCGTGGGATCGTGGACCAACAGCCAGCTCTCACCTTTTTCGCTTACTTTCCCGTTTTTAGGCCATTGTGTTCAGGGGCCGAGCTGATGGTTAACAGGCCACACAAAGCTGGGCCTACTCTAGAATTTTTTTGGTTTTAGATATTACAGAGATATTAAACGATTTTTCAAAAATACAAAATGGCCTGTAACGATTATGCAAAAATCATGTAAAATACTAGATGTGATCATGGGCTTAGGAAAAAAGTAATCGTTCTGTTTGTAGTGATATTTCTCACTAAACAAATCTAAGTAGCCGTCAATTAATGATTTAGATCATTATAATAAATAGCAAAAATGCATAATGTTGCTAAAAAATTATTTGACATCTTATTTTGCAGTTTTGGGCTGATCTATGGGTAGACTACTGCATTTTCATTTACATATGAGCATATGGATATAACCTAAATACATGTACATTTACATCAATGATCATGGAACTTACTTAGGCCCTGTTCTTTTTAGCTTATCAGCTTAACGGCTTATCTAAGTTTTGAAAAGACATATGATTTGATTTTGTTGAGTCTATTTTTTCATTGTTTTGATGGTGGGTCCTAACGCTTTAAAAAGCAAGTCAAACAAAATGGATCCGAATCTCGAGACTACCTCGAGAAGCTCTCGAAATTCAGTCATTTCGGCCGTTCAGCTGTTCAGATCAGCTCAAAAGAACATGACCTTAATAAGTAGGTACTCTAAAATATTGATGATCATAAATGAAATAGAGTAGGGGTGAAGTGTGATGAGCCCTAGGATTTCCCTTGCATGTCATGCATCATCTTAAAACCTCTGCACCATATTTATTTGGCATCTTTGGTTCTTCAATGAAATACTGAACGAGGATCCCTCCCATTACTGTAATTAAGGGGAGCCAATGCCCTAGTTCATTCTTCTAACCAATTATTATTTAAATGTATGCTGGTTTGAATCATGAATCGACATGCTTTATTTTTTATAGTATTATCGTATTTGAAATGAAATGCTAATAGGGCTAGTCAAGATAATGTCCATTTACTTATATGTGTTAGACGAAGCACAACACGTTCCTTAACATAATTTTTTACATTGTCACCATTGCAAGTGGTCGTTCATATATACCCTAACAAATACTCCCTCCGATTTCATAATACTTTCGTTTTGGGTTGTCTTAAGTCAAAATTTTAAAACTTTATCTATAAACATTCTTCAAACTATTTGGATTGTGTAAAGAAAAACATACATACGAATTCATGTTGAGAAATAATTTAACTAGTAATTGATGGTCAAAGCTGCATTTCGAAAACTGTGTGTCAATGTCCAAAACTTCAAGTACTCCGTATTATGAAACTGGAGGGAGTGAGTAAGCCATTGGATGGCGTGTAGCACAATCATTTTTGCTCAGGCGCCCCATTCGTATTCGCCAAAAACCTACGCAGGTGCCAGTCCACCAGTGGTCTGTGCATGACCCTACGGAAGATGTCGCCGGCCATGGATCCATGGGTGGGAGGGCATGTGATGGTGTGATACCACTCTGCACACACACTGCCGGGAAATCGATTGCATGCACCGAGTTGAGAGGGGAGGAAGAAGATGAAGAGGCCAGTTGATCTGTCGATCAGGAGTGAAGGCAACTTCAGCAGAGATGAGCAATCATGGCGACGAGCGATGAACGCCAACACCATGAGAGCGGCTGCTCTCATTGCTCTCTTTTTGTTCGGATCAAGAAGAACATAACTCAGATCGGGGGACGCAACAGCAAGGCTGTGCATATAATAACCCGGATGTTGCGTGTGGAAGTTTCGGCAGATCGACCAATGTCGATGCGTGATCCGTCTGCTGGGGCGCGGCAATGGTGGACGCAACGCAAGAGCGGCGACACCATCATGTCTCTGTGTCTGCTGGGGCGCGGCAATGCCATGGATGACGCGCAGCTTCGCGATCAAGTCTGCTGGAGTTCGGCGATGTCTGAGCCATGGCTGCAAATATCACCCACTCGTCACGCAACATTGGCATCTAAGGGCATTCCCAGTGCTATCTCCAAACTTTTCCTATTTTATTACTATTCATCTAATTTTCAATCTCTTCCTATATTTTTCTCTCTTATATTTTATTGCTACAGTAATTTGAGTAGTAAATGAGGCGAGAAAGAGGATAGCATTGGGAATGCCACCCTGTTTGTTTATGCTGCAGTTTCTCTAAAAGCTTATGGGAAAAGCTACCCAAAACTTACTTCTTAGATTACTGCATAATTTGGTCTTTTGAAGAACTTTTGGCTTTTTGGAAGGGGGCTTTAAAAGCTAACTGTTTGCTCAAACAAACAGAGCCTAAGAGCATCTCTAATAGCCTCTCTATAACCCTCTCTAAAACACTATTTATGAGAGAGGTATAGAGAAACTTTTGAGCATGCTCTAACCGTGGATCAATAGAGCTGACATGTGGGCCCATGGGTCGAACGGCCCAACCTCTTCTTCTATCGGAAGAGCCAGGATGCTAGTGCTCCTTGTTTGCCTTAGCTTGGCAAATTTGTGCCTCGACAGTTATCGCAATCTTTGTGATGGCTAGAAACTAGGCGAAACCTATTGCCACTCTGTCCATCGCAGTCTTTAATTAGGCAACATATCCTGTGTACACGGGGTTTCCGTGTAAGTCCATGTACACCAACTAACAAACGTCATGAAAAATCTGAAAAAAATTTATAGATGTCCTTCATTGGTTGTTCTATTTATGTATAAAGTTTAAAGATCAAATTCATTCTATATTAAACGTTATAAAAAAAGAAAAAATAATGACAATTTTAAATAGTTTAAAATTGATATAGTTTTCTCTTTTTTATAACTCTTGATATATAATGAATTTGATCTTCAAATTTTATACCTAGGTTGGGAAAGTTCATTATAACATCTATAAATTTTTTTAGATTTTTTCATGACTTTTGTTAGTTGGTGTACACGGGTTTACACGGGAGATATGTTGCCCTTTAATTAACCTTAACTAATCAACCAACCTAGTACTCCACGCATATACGTGTTTAAGTAAGAGTCAATAAAAGATTAAAGATAACACATTTCCCTCTTAAAAAAACACCGTTGATGAGGGGCGGATCCAGGATTTCATCATAGGAGGGGGCCGACACATAACAAACTAATTTGCAGTATGATCCTATCATTACATTGAAAGCGAGCTATTTACAGAAAAATGTTTCATAAAAAATATTGTTATGTCATGTAATAAATCGAGTCAAATATGTCATAGCAGTATAGAAAGCAATGCTAATAGTATCGTATCTAGCGGAAATTGTCATGCATGGGGACACTTAACAGTGATCAAATGACACATTTTTTTCTTGCATATTCACATGACATTGAGTCAAGTTGTGGGTGGTATGGCAAAAACTAAATAAATAGATTATATTTTATATAGAGAACGTATCAGGTGCAATCGGGGTTCCCGTGCAATCTCCGTGCAACCCAACTAGCAAATGTCATAAAAAATTCTGAAAAAAATCATATATATACTTCAAGTCATACTCCACCTATATATAAAATTTTATGTTCAAAGTCATTATATTTAAAGCACAGCAAAAAAAAAGAAAATTCTGACAGATTTATACTAAAAAATTTGTCAGAATTTTCTCTTTTTTGTTACTGCTAAAATATAACGAATTTGAACTTAAAATTTTATATATAGGTGGAGTATGACTTGAAGTACGTGTATGATTTTTTTCAGAATTTTTCATGACTTTTGCTAGTTGGGTTGCACGGAGATTGCACGGAAACCCTGATTGCACCGGATACGTTCTCTATATATGTGTATATGTATAGCAAGTGTTATGCAGTTCTTTTGAATAAAGGAAGATTACACACCAATAATACAATTATATTCATATTGGACACGATGATAACTAGCTAATAAATTTTTTTGAAGTGGTTAAAAAGCAATATGAGATACAATTAGTCAAGCCCCAAATGTATATAAGTGAACGTCAAGAAGCGGTCTGCGAATTTTTTAGTAAACTTATCAAAATATTGTGCACTAACACTATTATCGATAATATGTAATGTGCCTAGAAAGTATATTAATTCATAAATTAAAATCATTTTCTTTGGAAAGAAAACTTCAAAGAACTATGCTAGTCTTATAAAATAAATTAGTTAGCATACTTCTTAGAACTGAAATTAGTCATGTAAATTAATTAGATGGGCTTAAGTTTGATACAACATCCTATATATACCACTTAGTATTGCACATAGATCATAGGGGGGCCAGCCCCCTGTCTCTACCACTGCCGTTGATTGTTGTGGGCGCATATTATATGATATTTGATTATTTTGATATTTGAATTTAAAATAATACAAACAAGAGCCTATGCTAGATTAAAAATGTTCAAATTTGCTAAAGCACCAAAAAATGCGCAAATTTGAATAGAAAATAGTAGAAATAAGAGTTCACGTCAAATTAAAAAATTGAGACAAATATAGTCTCTCAAACGCAATGGGACACCATGCTCGTTTGGCCTGAAACATCAACATATATCCTATTTTTGCAACAACCACTAAAAATAAATTTATGAAAATAAATAAATTAGGAACTTCATGGACGGTAGGAAATCGAGTTGCATGCCCATGTAATGCCTCTCGAGTTAGAATTTATTTTTTTATAAATTTATTTTTTATTCTTTATGCAAAAATACATCCCGAATTGAACTTTAGACAGATCTAGGCCCCTGTCGTGCATTGAAACCGCGGTCAAGCGGCGGTCGCTCATTGAAAGCACGATAGCTTGCTGAGACCAACGACGTTTAACAGACGCTACATATCACCAGGCGGTCGCTGAACCAATTAACGATAGGACCGTTCTCCCACACGAACACGTACGTACTCCAGGAAACACGCGCCAGATGCTGTTAAAATCAAAAAATAAATATTTCATACAAACTCCAGGAATCACGTACGTACCAAAAAATCAATATTCATACAAACTCCAACTTACAGAGTTTTTATAATTTTCATAAAATCCATAAACAATCATTTTAAAAACTTTTTACATAGAAAATTTTTCAAAAATTGCTTTGAATTTTTTGAAAATTTTAAAAAAATTTGCAAGTTGGACTCTATATGAAATATTGTTTTTGAAATCAAAATTCAAAAAATTTTAAAAATTGAGAGTTTTAAAAATGGATTCTTTAAGATTTTACATGAATTTTAAAATTTTTTCGTGTAAATTGGATATGATATGAAATATTAATAGATATAAGAGGCATAAAAAATCAATTGAAAGTGTAGACTTTTTACTTAACTTTTTAATATGTTTTCAAATTTTAAATTCAAAAGTGTTGCCTTTTTACTTAACTTTTTATCTATTTTTTCAAGAACTAAAATCCCATAAAATTTTAAAAATAATATTATATTTAGACTCTCTTTATTTTTTTGAATTTTCAGAAACTTACCTCGTATTTTTCCGAGCTCTATAGTATTTTCTATGAATTTTGAATGACTATTTTTCTAAAATCCTGAGATCTGGTGGGCGTGTGGGACCTGTCGCACTTTGAAAGAGCGACAGGACCCTGTCGTGCTTTGAAAGTGCGACAGCTACCAGAAAACGGCCCCAGCTGTTGACACCCAAATTTGGTTGGAAAATCGGATATTGCGAAATGGCTAATTGTATCGAAATTATTGGGCCGAATCAGAAAATGGGCTTCATCAACAAAGAAAAGAAGAGAAGCATATTGAGAAATACCGATAGTAACAAGACTCCGAAATGATTACGCTCTGATCAGAAGATAAATTCCGCGACGCGGTAAAATAGCTCGTATCAGTATCGATTTTGTAATAGTATAAATAGGGCTTTAGGTCTCATGCATATAGGATACATCATACACAAATACAACTACTTTTCTCGAATCCGATCGACCTGGTCGAAAGGCTTCAACTCGCAGGTACAGCTATCTCGATGAGATAATCGATTCTCTTCTTGTAACCCGTATGTATGGCTGTATCATCTTGATCTCATGTATACAAAGTATGTTAAACTGTCTCGGGTTTTACCGATCTTTATTGTGTTTCCGCATGTTGCACTGTCTTGATTCAATCGATCTGTAATGTGTATTTATTTTGCAATGCCGATTATCAAGTATCTTATGTGCTTTTTCCTTAATTTGATATATGCGACTGTCTCGTTTAATCGATCTTGTGTATACTTGCTTTAGGAATTTGCATGTGTGGTTATTTGCCAATCAGCATTGTATTTACCTTTAATAGCTTTAAACCTTTAAATAGATATTTATTGGTTTACATTAAGATTTAGATTTGAATACTGTCTTGGTTTGACCAATCTATTCATTCTACTCCTTGATTTAATCTGATAAATTAAAATAAAGATTTATTGCTAATTCTTCTTTAAAAATACCAAAATGAGATAGAGAGATTTATGTTTAAATACTTATTTACACTTACCGCTCTATCAGGCGTTAAGCCGATAGATTTGCGATCGGATTATTTTAAAGCCGATTCGAAAGACCTGATCTGGCTGTTCCTAAAGCCGATTAGGGCCATATTGCTGACAATTTATTCCTTGTCAATTTACAGGTCAAATTGGCTGGCACGCTTGAACCTTGGTTGCGACACAAGGCTAGACTTGACGCTTCCACACGTGTGTTCGCGAAGATCTCACTTTTCATGTCAACACCAGCCTGACGACCAGTGACGGTAGGGGTCCTGTCGTGCTTTCAAAGTGCGACAGGTACCTGATCGTTAATGGAACGCTCGACCGGCACCTATTTGTGTCTAAAGTTCAATCCGAGATATAATTTTGCATAAAAGAATAAAAATAAATATAAAAAAAATATCACCATCACCATCTCGAGTTAAACCTACGTGCATGGCTGGAGGCCCATATGGATGGAGCCCTTAACGTCCAGCCAAACGATGGGCCGAAAATGTTTCGCCTTCAGCGACTCATGCCAGATCTCTACTAAGCCCGTAGATCGCCGGCCCGAAAAAAAGTTATTTCCATTCTGGCATTCTGCTGACGAGTCACAGCGGAATGGGCTGAAGAATCAACATCCACAAACCACAGTAGCAACGCTCCATTCTGTAGTTTGTATATTCATCACCTTTCAATATTCGAATCTAAAAAACATTATATTTTTAGAAGGCATACCTTTTGTTTTTAGCGGATCACCCACTTAATAAAACTTGTTTATAGTCTTTAATCCATCTTTAAAACTAAAAAAAATCGGTTTGAAAAACCAAACGATTGCCTTTGTCTCAAATGGTTAAGATGAGCAAATAAGCAAATGCTAAGTCGAAAAGTAAAGTATACGTCTTAAATAAGCATGCCATGCATACGCAGTGCATATTAATCATGGATTCTTACTCATGTATATTAGTTTATACCTATGTACTTGCATGCATGGCATGTCCAGGCCATGGCACAAACATATTACATATATGTATGCACACACAAAACATGAGTAATTGAGTATTACCATTGCAGTAGAATTGTCTCTAGGCTAGACGGTAAGAGACAAGACAATGACCGCACCCTTGTGTGGTGTTTCCGATCGCTACCTGCGAGATTGGGTCGATCCGATGGTCAAGATTATCTTTCAGGCACTCAATTACATGTCAATGCTGAAATCAATTTTTCCACGTGGTATGTTCCCGAATCGAAATGCTGGCTTTTGAGGGAATAGTTCCTAGCTAGGGCATGCAGGCGATCCATGGCAAATGCTACTCCCTCCGTTCTTTTTTTGACGTCTTTTGAACACACCTTTGATCGCATTTGTTTTATAAAAAACTATGTAAGTACCTTTTATTTTGTTGTGATTTGTTTTATCAATAAAGATACATTAATCATAACTTTTTTATTATTTTTGCACTAAATTTTTTAATAAGACGAATGGTCAAATTCATGTTCAAAAGTTAAATGTGTAAAAAAAAAACCAGAGAGAGTATTATATTTGCAGAAAAAACCCCTCACCATTTCCTTTAAATGTGTGTAGAACCTTTGTTATATACAAAGTCCGTCGTACCGTACTAGCATTTGTTTTTAAAAAATGTTTTCCTTTCATATTGGATTCGTATAACTTCGTATAATGTATGCTATACGAAGTTATTACGCAGGATGTTTGTTAAAAAACAAAAGTACGTTCTTTATCGCATTTGTGAATTAGTAGGTGTACGAGTACTTCTAAGCAAGATGACGCCGCTTAGAAATTCCCATGAATCAATGTATTTTTAGTCCTAGTATTTGCAAAGATGGAAGCCCCTACCTCTTCTGAGGTATTCAAAATTCTAGTAATGTATTTAGAAATTCATACATACATGCCCAAATAATTAAACACGTACGTTAACTACAGGGCCGGCCCAAGTATTTTGAGGCCTCGGTGCGAAAGTAAAGCAAGATTCCAATGGGGCCCTATATATATAACATTTCTAGCTTTCCTATTTTTTACTTAAAAAGAGATATTCTTTTAGAATTTCGAGAAACAAAATCTTCAACAAGGTCTTCATATTTAATATTATCTAAATAACTATTCTCTATTGCAATTTGAGCTAATCCATTGAGTCTTTCTTGTGTCATTGTTGAATGTAAGTAAGACTTGAGCAATTTTAACTTAGAAAAACTCCTTTCAGCAGAAGCAACAGTCACAGGGATAGTCAACAAAATTTTATATGCAATAGTTGTATTAGGAAAACAATCAAGATTTTTTAAAAATTCCAAAATACCACAAGGCCCTAATGTCTCATTAGGTAATAGTTCTCGAAGCAATTTTAATTCTATATATAGCTCTTTACCATCAACATCTGATTGAGCACCATTTTTAAGTGCTGCTTCAAGACAATAGCAAAAAGATTTGAGAGACTCTTCATCTAATGAGTGCAGATTGTCAGTAGTAAATAAAAAACCAAATGTTTTCTCATATTCTTTATATTGCTCAAATCTTCTTTTCAAGGAAGCAATAGCTTGATCAACAACATACAAAAAATAATTAATTCTAAATGATTCTTCAGAAGATTGTGGAGCAACAGAAGATGATTCATCTCTATTTTCATCAAAATGCCTTTTTCTACGTATTTCACGTCTTTTAGGAAATGTTGAATCAATGTTTAGCTCAATAGCAATTTTTTTGGCAGTATCCAAAGCATCTAAAAACCCAGTTTCTCTATAGTTTTCAAAAAAAAGAAATTAATCCCTTAATTTTTTCAATAGCATCATCAATAAACATATTTTTAGATTGTAAATGCTTGCTAATAGAATTAGCAGCAAATAGAACTTCAAACCAAATATCCAATGCTACTAAAAATTCATAATCACCAAGCTCATTTTGTGCCAAAGACTTGGCTTCACTTCTTATTTTTGAGTCATTATCCTCTTCTGCTACTTGAAGTAAAGCTTCTCGCAATTCAGGTACTTGAAATCTTATAACTTTTACGCTATCAACACGACTCTCCCAACGAGTAGATGATAATGATTTCACTGTTAATCCTTTCACATTGTCTTTTAAAATCTCCCATCTTTTTGTTGAATTTGCAAATATTGTATAAATACGTTGTATAATGCCAAAAAAATCTTTTGTTTTACCACAACTATTTGCCATATCACATAGCATTAAGTTAAGACTATGGCAACCACAGGCCGAATAAAATGCTCTAGGATTTATGTCCAAAAGTTTTTTTGCACTTCCTGATGTTTTCCTTTCATATTGGATCCATTATCATATCCTTGCCCACGCACATTATCTATAGGAAAAAGTACCAATTTGGTCCCTCAACTATAGTCGTTGGACCACTTTGGTCCCTGAACCTCAATACCGGACTTGGGAGGTCCCTCAACTAACAAAACCGGACTTAAATAGTCCTTTGACCCGGTCAGCAGGTGGTTTTAGGGACCTTTTAAGTCTGGTTTTATTAGTTGAGGGACCTCCCAAGTCCGGTTTTATTAGTTGAGGGACCTCCCAAGTCCGGTTTTGAAGCTCAATACCAGGTAAAAGGACTATTTAAGTCCGGTTTTGTAGTTGAGGGACCTCCCAAGTCCGGTATTGAGGTTCAGGGACCAAAGTGGTCCAGCGGCTATAGTTGAGGGACCAAATTGGTACTTTATCCTTATCTATATCAAGATCTAAAAGGTTTAATTCATTTTGTAAAACATCAAAAAGTCCTTGTCCTGTTGCGTCATTCACATCCAAAAAACCCAAGAAAGATTCTTCAACCGAAAGTGAAGACAAATCTACATATCTTAAAATCAAAGACATTTGCTCTTGGTGACTTGTATCAGGAGTGCAATCAAGAATCACAGAAAAATATTTGGCATCTTTTATTCTTTTAATAATTTCAGATTTAATTTTTGAAGTAATCAAAAGAATTAACTCATTTTGAATCCTATGGCCAAGATAATGAACATGTATTGTATCATTTGTGATGCGATTAACATGCTCTTGAATAACAGGATCAAATTTAGCTAGCATTTCAATTAAACCCAAAAAATTTTCATTACTTGTTTGATACAATCGCTCATTGCAACCACGAAAAGCAAGATTATGTTTTGCAAGAAACTTAACCATAGAAACAATTCTTACCAGGACATTCCTCCAATGTTGCTTTTCTTTTTCTAGTTGTTTCTGAGCAACTCTATCAATCGTCTGATTTTTTTGAAATCTTAAGCACAAATCATACCATGTGGCTAGATTTCTAAGATGTTCAGCACTTGTTTCATGCTCTTTAAGTCTAATACTCAAATGAATCCAATCTTGAAAACCTTCACTGGATAAATTATTTTTAGCACATACTTTCAAAAATAATTTGCAGCAAAAACAAAATACTTTGTCAATCTCTTTTGAATAAACAAGCCAATCTCTATCACATTTTTCTCCATTAGGTAAGGTTCTTGTAAAATAAACAGCAGAAAATCTTCTAGAAAAATTATCTCTAGGACCATATTCAAGGGATAAATCTCTTTTAGGACCTTTTTCTATCAAAACATCCCTTGCCTTAGAGTCTAGTGCATCCCAATACCGTGGGTCAAATATATCCCTTGCCTTAGTGTTGGCATCAGGAGAATTATTCTCATTGGTAGCATTTCTAGGACTAGAAGTATCAACATCATCTCTAGGACTAGGAATAGAAGTCTCAACAGCAGGCATGGTATTTGCATCACCCAAATTTTCAACGTTCTCAGTATTTATCTGAATTTCTTTTCTAACAAAACGATCCATGGAACCTCTCTGGGATTCACATAACACTTCAATTCTTTTTTCTTTTTACGTTTATCATGTCCAGATTCATATTTTCTAATTCTAGAACTAGAAGACATAGCAAGAAATTGTAAAATATAGAAAAAAAATGCAAAGAACAAACTCTGAATCAAGTGAAGCGACTGAAGTAAGTCTGAACCCAAATTGAAGAACTTGGTGTCATGAGTCTACGAAGAATCCAACATTCGAAATGACGAAATCCCAATTCCCAACGAAATGAATCAAAGAACTTGAGCAGGAGCACCGGAGCAAATCTGAAAAAAAAAGGGGGGTTTAGAGAGTGGAACCGTAGGAGGATGTGAGAATAGAAGTTAGCCAATACTCAGATTTAGCAAATCAATCACTATTTATAGATCGATCTTGCCTCGGCGGTCGTCGGCAACGGCAGGATGGAAACTCGGCGGTCGTCGGCCGTTGGTAAATGGCAGAGAAATAGCCAAATAGAGAGGCATTAAGGTGGGGGATCAGGAAATCGAGAAGACTCGGCGGCAATCCAATGGTTGATTGGCCCGGAGCTAGCGCCATGGCGGACTGGCGGTGGGGGGGAGACGAGGAGATGAGGCGAGGCCGCGAGGACGTAGAAGACGAGGTCACGAGGAAGACTGGAAGAGCGCTGCTGTGCTGCGGCTGGGCTACTAGTACTCGGGCTGGCTATAGTTGGCTGCTCCAATATACCTACTAGTATTTAAATGGGCCGAGATTGGGGGCCCTGTGCAGCGCACTACCTGCATAGGCCTTGGGCCGGCCCTAGTTAACTACACTCTACTGTACATATATCTATATATTTGAGAATTTTTAAACAACAAATTGTTGGGGTTATCCCATTATTACCCAATATATATACTTGCTAAATCCTTTTTACTTGTGGCTCTAATTAAGGCAGCACTTAATTCTCCTTAAGTTGTTGACAGAGTGGATCAATTCTCGCTTGTGTCTCAGAGCATCTAAAATGGTATTAATCAGCTGACTATATAAGAAGGTTAACTCAGTTTTTTCTTATGTCACCACACGGATGACGACAAATATCGACGGACAAAGCCGTCAAGAAAACCACGAAAACCATCGAGAAAGATCAATGCCGTCGAGATTCGGACCTTGGGACAACCAAATCAAGAAAGATGACCTGTCTCGATGGCCTCGCTGTCGAGAGTGATCTGTCTAAATGGCTTCGAGCCAGCCATCAAGAGATGGAACCCGGTCGGCAAGACGCGGGGCGAGAAGCTGTCTCGTAGGCCGTCGAGACTAATTGGAGATAGGCTGCGTGACCCCCCGGCCTAGCCCTATCCACCTTTCTCAACGATCGAAAGCCATCGAGGCAGCTTGCAACACGACGCGTACGAGGTCTTGCATGAATATGTGAAAATCGTGGCTTTTCGTGCCATTTCTCTTCCCTTGAGTGATGTTCACGTCTTGCCTAAAGTTTGATGCATACGCGTTGAGAAATTTTAGGTTATTCTAAAACCAAAGTAATATCTCCTTTTGCAAGACTGTTAAGCAATACGTAACTTTTGTCTTCTTCTTTTTCCCCCTCGACCATGTTCATCGACAGTCGATCACATATCTCCTCATAATCCCGCCGTGCCTTTTCACTATCTTTTCTTATCTCAACTATCTCAAGTTTGTGACATGGATGGCCTCTGCTACGTTTTTCTCTTAGTGCATCATATCAGTGTTGTACTGTGAAGCTCGGGACGAGGGTCCAGAGGAGTAGTAAGGGAAGAAGATCGTGCGCACGAGAGGGGAGCGGGAGGTAGGGGATGGGTCCCACATGCGGGCCGGGCTTTTTAGCGAGGGATGAGAAAGGGGAGAGGTTGGCGCCCGGGCCTAGCTCACTTATCAGCGTGGGGCTGGTGCGGGTTGGGCCGAGCGGCGCGCTACGCGGTTGATGGAAGGAGATGGGCCGTGGGAGGGAGAATGAGTTGGGCCGAAGGGAGGGACTTGGTTTTTGTGCTTTCCATTTTAGTCTTGAAATTCTTCTTCTTTTATTCTAGGTTAAATATATATAGTGAGTTCTTCAAAATATATATGGCCTGGTGAGTTCGTCAAAATATATCCATAATTTATTTTTGCCAAGGTTGTTTGGCAATTTTTAATTGAAGCTAATATTATTTGTTCATAAATATTTAAATATTTCTAAAATCAAATTAATTATTAAACTATTTTATTAAAATTAAAGATGTTACAGGTTCAGTTTAATAAAATCCGTACCGACAATTTATTTATGTGCACACGTAATTGCGTACCGGTCAATCCATTTCATTTTGGACTTCAGGTGCCCTACCATGAAACACATGCTTTTGGCTATTTTTTCTGTTCCCCTTGATTTAATTGTATGAGAGAAATAAAGTATTAAACATGCATGTATGCACGCATGGTTCAATTATTGACAGATAGATCGAGAGACAAGGAAATCAGTAGTAGAAGAAGTACAGAAAAGAGCAGATCGAGCTAATTAATAATGCGTGCATGGAAGAGGCAGTGTGCATATATATGGTCCAACTTGCTCTTGATATATATTATTCAACGATAATTAGCTAGCTGTTTGACATATTTATGATCCATACATCTTTGTGGCTTAGATCTAGACACAGCCGATGCCCATCACAACCCCAAATTAAGGGTAGTACTGTGAGCTACTAAATGTTTTAGTGGGCACTAATATATATAAACCTGAACAAAAAGCAACTAAAGCAGCACCAAAGTAATAATACGGCACCCCGTGATCGCTTTATTTGTTGGGAATTATAAGCAGCAGATTTTGTTGTACCTGAAAACTGAAACCAAATATGAACACACGATCCAAGATGGTGGGGTGTTAAACAAATCAGAGGCCACTAAGTACGATTAATTAACTGATGTTGCGTTAAACAAAGAACGTAATAACTAGTCCAGCTGGGGGACACCAGGGCTTGTCCATGGCTTGTCCCCTCTTCGTAGGAAGAAGACAATGGATAGGGGCATTGTTACTAATCGATTCATGAGTATAGCACACCTATGCATCTGACTGATAAGAATGTTGTTCCCATCAACTGCATGGAGCAATGGAGCGTAGCAACCTGATAAATCAGAGAAAACGAACTTATTGTATGGCCAAACCATTCATGAGTGCAGAACAGTACTACGGAATATCAACTCAATTATTTGTTCAATGATCATGCACTTAATTAATTAATAATTAAAGTAAAAAACTGAGCGCAGAAATGCATACATTGTTTTCATAGTATGGGCATCGATCTGCATCTCAGAGAGACATAGGTCTCATCTAGAAATTAATAGTGGTGACTGGTGAGAGCTTATACAGGAATTGCTTATGTACTTTCTGATGTTGTGTCAGGAAACCTATCTAACTATAGATCCATATAGGAGCATGCCTTGTGCAGTCCATAGTACTAGCTACTAAAGGGTTATCTTTGAGAAAAAAAATAACCCCTCCGTTCTTTTTTATTTTAACCCTTTTGACTTTTAGACATGACTTTGACCATTCGTCTTATTCACAAAAACTATTATTTATTTTGTTATGATTTGTTTTATCATTAAAGATACTCTAAGCATGACTTATACTTTTGCATGTTTAAATTAAATTTTTGAATAAGACGAATGGTAAAAGACGTGTTCAAAAGTTTAAAGCGTCAAATAAATAAAGTACCGAAGAATGGATGCACATCCTTAGAGCAACTCCAACAGCTCCGGGATAATACTGTAGCAGATATAGAGGGGCTGCTGGAGGAAAGGAATCTTTTCGAGGGTAGTGTAATTTATGAAGGAATTTTAGAGGGATGGATAGAGAGGACGCTAATAGTGTTTTAGAGGGGAAATATAGAGGAGCTGCTGGAGTTGCTCTTATAAGGCTGTAGGAGCTACAGTTGTTGATAAGAAAGCAATTTTATTTAGTAGGATGTAGTTGTGACAACAATATATGTAAAATTGACTGATCAGAAGGAACCATAGCCTGCTCCTAGCTAGTAGGACGTATATGCATGGTCATAGTTTAGTACGATACCCAAATAAATAGATAGCTCACTTCCAAAATTTCTAATACATAAGAGCATTTGTTTCGGTCACTCTAAAATAGGTTTAAATAGAGTAGCTAATGGAGGGAACGAACCTTTCATAGTGTAGTGTAAAATACTATAGGTTGAATACATAAGAGCTTTTGTTTTGACCCAGTTCTTTTCAGCTTAACAGATTAACGACTTAACAGCTTAACGACTTATCTATGTTTTAAAAAGACATATGCTTTGAGTTTTTTTAGTCCATTTTTTTGCTGTTTTGAAAGCTTCTTACCATCCCTATCAAATATCCATGCGCGCATCCCTCTCTTGCATCAAAATCATGAACCAGATTCATATGATACCTAAACATACGGTAATCAGTAATCAACTTTTAGATAGCTCACTTCAAAATTTCTAATACATAAGAGCATTTGTATCGGTCACTCTAAAATACTATAGGTTTAAATAGAGTAGCTAATGGAGGGAACGGATCTTTTATAGTGTAGTGTAAAATGCATGTGAATTGGATATTTAGAGGGAATGATAAATGGAGTAGCTAATAATAAAATAGAGAATGAGAATAGATGTAAAATGCGGATGCTCAGTTGCGTGCAATGAAATGATATAGGGCTCATGTCTTCCCATGCAACAATACATCGTAATGATGGCCTTAACATGGCCGCTGACACAGACCGGCTTTCAGGTGCACCCAGGGCAAACCCCTGATATGCATGCACTGTCTCCTTTGGATGCTTGTGCGCCGCATCTTAATTTACAGTGCCTGCATGCATGCTTTCCGAGCAAAAAGGGTTAGATTAGGTACTCATGGAGTCATGGTTAATTAGTGCTTACGGGCAGGCAAAGACCACGGCACTGTAGGGTTAACACGGCACAAAGTGCCCCCCTTGTTGTTGCATGTCCCTATCCAGTGGCCTGTTGCTTGGGACACACCTAAAAAGAGGGAGATCCACTCCTTTTCTTACTACTCTTCCTTTGTAACTTTTGTCTCCCGACCCTCTGCCCTTATGGTTGTTTGTGGGGGTCATCTGGCCAGCTATAGATGGTTAACTATTAATTAGTAGCAGTGATGGCTAACTTTGTTAACTAGTATTTAACCAGATTACCATGTTGCATGCAACTTGTAGATGAGCAAATGTTGAGGTTTAACCATAGTAGACGCGGATTGAAACCCTGTCTGCTATAACGGCAGTTCTTATTGCTTCCACAGTCCCACTGATACATAGGGGGATCAAAGAGTTAATTGGACGCACTCAGCACTTCATCGATCATGTCTTAATTAAGTACTGACATTCTTCATGGAAAGATTACCATCGATGCGATCTACTCTTTAATGATTTTTAATTAACCATTAGTTCACGTACACATACGAATTAAGTTCCTGAAATGATATGTTTACATCTCTTGATTTAATATCTAATAGACGTGTTTACGTGTCGGCATGGGCAAATTAACTGTTTCCTACTTTCTGTAATTTGCAGGAAATCCTCGCGACAATTCTGTGTACACCAAAGTCTAAATAAATCCGAATTAACTAATGCTAGAAATTAATATAATTAAGGACAATGGCAAGCTAGCCAGGAGACATGGCAATTACTTGTAAGATATAGCCAGAGGAGAGAAGACACTGCCCATGTTTGGATGATGCAGCAGGTGGCGCATGGCAACACACACGTCGTAGTTATTGATTTATTAATTAATTTAATGGTTAGTGTCTGGATCGTGAGTGTCCGATGGTGACTGGAGCAAGGCACCAGCTCAGCCATTTATATATCTTTGCTTTCTTGGCTTGGCCCTCGTATATTGCATGCATATATATATATTTATTCGTCGACCTAGTAATTTTATTTTGTAAGCAGGCATGAGAAGCTCGATCGCAAACTATTACTACTATACATCTAGTTCATTTACATTGTCTGTATATATATATTAACCATGAAAAGTTGCATCGCCAAAATCTCGCGAATCTATCTATGAAAAATTTCAATGCATCTGAGTTGGAAAACATTCTTCGCCTAATTTTGTTGATATATAGGCCAAAATCTCTAATAACACCGAGTTCGAAAGTATGTACAGTGCTATATTGAGCTCCATCCTTGGGGAAAATCCGCGTTGAGCGCATATCTGACCGATCAAAATCACGCACAGCACCCTGGTTTCCAGTGTGTATGTAAGCGTACGTGCTAGAACAGTGTCGTATCTGCACTGCACGTCTGCACCCGTTGTCACATCGATCTTTTGCCCGCTGCATGCAGCATGCAAGCAAGCGTCCGTCAATTACTGATATTCTACGCAAGAACGCATAGCTGCATCCTGCTCTGCAGTTCTGCAGCTACCTAGCTCCTTGTTTTTTGTTTTTTTTGGCATGCATGCAGTTCTAGCCATGGCATGTCGATCAGCTAGCTACCAAGTTCATCATTCGCTCGGTTGATCAGTATGGCTTTGTACAATTCAGCTTAGTGTAGCGTAGTGTTTCACTGTAGCAAAAATTATCTTTTTTATATAACCTATTTGGTGTAATATTTTGTAATGATTTTTCTTAGGTTTTTAGCGGTCCTTTTAAAGATTCTAAAACTATTTTTATTTTTTTTACAATATTTAAACCTCTCTTTAAAAACTTTCAAATTTTTTTACGGTGAAACGCTACGCTAAGCTGAAATGTATATGGCCTATACTAAGATCATCTCCAACCGATGCTCTTTAGGAAACAATTTTTTTGCGAAGAAATTATGATCCATCGAGATGCTTCAATAAATTTTTTTAGCAGTTCTCTTTGAAAGAATTTTTTTGTGCATTTCTTTCGAGATAAAATTCTTTCTTTGTTTTTCTCGTAAATTTTTTTTTGAAGGGATGGTACTTGAGATAGTAGGAAATGAAGGAGAAAAATATGGACAAGAGAATGGGAAAGAGAATGAAACGAAGTGAGAATGATCGAAATTAGTCAACCAGTGACCGGCAAGTAAGTTTTACTGCTTACTTTTTCACCGCTTTCTTCCTCATCGGTCGCAATCGCATACATGATCAGTCAAGCGTGGCTTCCCGGTACTACAAAATTCTGCACCATCCGTCTGTCGCCATCGATCGATCGAGAGGCATGCATGCAGCGCGAGAAAATGATGCACTCCCCGGTGCAGACCCGCAACTTGTCTTATCTTATATTTGTCAATTATGTTAATTACTAATTTGTCAATTAACAGATTGAAGTTGAAAGCTTTTTAAAATGGTTTGTAGAGTCCGCCGCACTTTATTTAACTTGGATTATTAATTTTTTAGACTCGTCTTTGATATATAATCCAAGACGAGTTGTATGGGGTCATCATTTTAAATAATCCAGTGTCATTATACGGGGTCGTATTGCTTTGAGTTACACTTCCAGTGCAAGTTCCTTCGAAATCTTAACGTCCGGTCACGTACGTAGCCGCGACGTTAAGGTTTCGAACGAACTTGTACCGGAAGTGTAACGCAGGGCAGGACGATCCCGTATAATGACCTGTGATGTCAAAGTGCATGCCCTAGAACCTTACATTGGGCAAAGCACATTGTCGGCATCACCGCGGGTGGGCCAAAGAGAGTCAGGACTTGGGGGGGTTTATGTCGGCGGCACATACAATGGCCACCGACCCAGAGGTCTCTGTGTTGGCGGCATAAGATAGGCCGCCAACACAAGTCGAGAATATCCTACAAATGTGTGACCATTACCCTCTCTGTGTCGGCGGCAATTTCATCTGTGTGGTTGGCCTCTAGCCGCCGACACACAGCGCCGCCTCCCGCCCGGCCCCTGGACCGCCGTCCCCGCCCCCTGCCCCCGGCCGCCGTCGCCTCCGGGAAGCCGCCGCCGCCCATTCTCCCCGTTGTTGCCGCCATCACCTCCACCCGACCACTATCTCCTTGCCGCCGTCCTATCACCACCGCCTACTGCACCCCCAGCCACCTCTCCTCCCATTCGCCGCTGTCGCCGTCACCTCCTCCACCCTAGCCACGCCGCCACTGCACGCCCATGCCGTTGCCACCACCGCCCCACCGCCTTACTTGACCGTGCATGTACCTAAGTCCCTAACTATACTATCTTTTTTTAATGTGGTAGCTATGTCGTCGGTACTTTGTTTACCGATGACATTAGTAGTTTTAATTAATTAGGGTACTATAATTAGTTAGATGTGACGTGCCGTCTATTAGTACTTATAATTAATTAAGGTGTTGTAACCATAACGGAGCCAAACTCAAACCCGTTCGGGGGCGCGACACATTTTTGTAAAGAACTCGGACAGTGATTCGTTGTGTTCCATTACGAAAGGTTTTGTGCTCCCGAGCTGTCCACATTTTGGACAGCCCACGGATGTTCGTTTGAGTAAGGTGGTCGTGGCCACGGGGGTGTAAGAGTCGGAATTCCGATGCTCCTGTCATTCTCCTAGTGCAAAACATAAGCGGTACGCCGTATCTGTCGCTGCACTAGGTGGACTGCGGGGTTATGCTGCCGAAATTCCGACCCGTGCACCCCCGTGGCCATGACCACGTACTAAAACGAACATCAGTGGGTGGGTAATCCCTCCTATTTAGCTAGGAATAAACCGTTTATGTCATGCACTAGACCTATAGGATGTATATTTCTTTGCTGACATAACAGGGAGTGTTTTGATAATCTGTTTAATTGCTTTACTTGTTGAATAGATGTATAAATAAATGTGGCATAAACTATTTAAACCTATAATTTAAATGCATGCATGGACTTTACATAATAATTAAGCGATGGAAGATCGACGGTGGATGTCAGGGTAGCACACGAATGAGTTGTTCGACAAGGCAAAAGCATTCGTGCAAGAAGCTTTCCGAAGATTCCCCAAGCCTAATGTAGCAAAAATGCATTGTTCCCATCTGCGTGCTCGAACACGGAGGAGAGGTCCAAGAGGGATATTAGAGAGCACCTCTGTAGACATGGCTTCAGGCCAAACTACTCTGTATGGGAATATCATGGCGAGAGGAAGTGTCCGACGCCGGTGCCTAGCACTGTAGATTTTGGGGAGGGCTACGATTAAATTGAGGTTGACAGATTGCACGAGCTAACGGATCATGTGGGTGGGGCTTTCGATCTCTCTCCTGAGGAGAGTCCGAGCCACTTGCCCAGCAATGCAAAAAGCTCATTGATTCTGCCAAGGAGCCGCTGCATGAGCGTACCGATGTGACCGTGCTCTCGGCGATGTCGCGTCTAGTGGCGGTGAATACCAAATACAACCTCTCCGCTAACTGCTTCAACGACCATTGCAAAATGCTGGATAGCCTATTTTCGGCTGGACACAAGATGACTCCAAATCTATACGAGTTGAAGAAACTTCTTAGTGTGTTAGGCATGTCGTGCGAGAGGATAGACTACTGCTCAAAGTTCTGCATGCTTTACCGGAAGGCCGATTCTGGACTGACTCATATATTGCGGTGAGAGTCGGTACGTGAAAGTTATAGGACGAGATGGTGTAGAGAGACAGACAACGGTGGCGCAGAAAAGCTTCCGTTTCTTTCCGATCTCTCAACGCCTGCAACATCTGTACATGTAAAAGTCCACGGTTAGGCACATTAGGTGGCATAAAGAGGACAAACGTAGAAAGGAGGGCATGATAATTCATCCATCAGATGCAGAAGTCTAGAGGCATTTTGACCAGCAACATCCTGAATTCGCAACCGAGCCTAGAAATGTTCCCATCAGGCTCTCCATCGACGGGTTCACGCCATTCAATATGACGTCACACCCGTACTCGTGTTGGTCGGTATTTTCCATCCTGTACAACCTGCCGCTTCAACTCTGCATGAAAGAAGAGTACATGTTCCTTTGCATGATCATACCAACCATTGGTAGAAAAGCTGAGCGACCTGTGGACTAAAGGGGTCTTGATACATGATAGCTATAAGGGCCAGAACTTTAGAATACGAGATGCCTATATGTGGTCCATACATGATTTTTCGGCGTATGGCATGTTCTCAGTGTGGAGCACACATGGAAGGTTGTCGTGCCCTAAATGCTTCTGTAACACCGGGGCATTCAAACTGAAAAAAGGAGCAAGGCTTGTTGGTTCGACTGTCACTGTCATTTTCTTCCACCGAACACCCATTTAGGAAGGAAAAAATGCATTTCGTAAAGGCAAGACTATGAGGAAACAACAGCCAGTAGAACGTCCGAAGTGGAGGATATTATCCAATGGCATGAAGATTTGGAATAGAAGAGCTACGAGGTAGAGTATGGGGAGGAGCACCATTTGACTTATAAGTGTAGCATCTACAACCTTCCTTAAGGAACGAACTTGAAGCAGCCTCACAATCTCGACCTGATGCACCGGGAGAGGAATATGTGTGAGGCAGTTGTCAACACTAACTAGGACATCCAATATAAGACTAGAGATAACACAAAAACTCGATTGGACTGTGCTTTGATATGTGATCGACTAGAGATGAACCTCAATGAGAATGGGATAAAACCTAGGGCAAAGTACTACCTCACACGTGCGCAAGTAAGGCAGATTCTAGTCTGTATTAAGGAAAAGTTGAAATTTCCAGATGGTTATGCGATCGTCATGACGTTAGTATGGAGCAATGCAAGTTAAATGTAATAAGGGCCCACGACTACAAAGTGTTTATAGAGCGTCTGTTTCCCGCCGTATGGCGTGGATATGTTGACGACCCTATTGGAGAACATTGTCAGAGCTGAGCTTCTTCTATCGTGAGTTGTGTGCAAAAGAGATATCCGTGTCGAGGATGGAGGAATGGAAGGAGATTGTTGTGGTTGTGACAAAGCTCGAGAAGATTTATGTTTCTAGGTTTTTTAATTGTATGCAAAATCTATTGGTGCATTTGCCATACGAAGCAAAGGTTGGTTGTCCGGCACAGTTTAGGTGGATGTATCCTGTTAAATAGATGACGAAAAATCTTAGAGCGAAGGTGAAGAACAAAGCACAAGTCGAAGGAAGTATTGCTGAAACTTGGCTGACTTAGGAGATCACCTACTTCACGGACAAGTACATTGCGACAAGGAATAAGGTCTATGTGCCACAACCAAGGTATAAGAAGGCACGTCGTAGAAGTACTTCCAACCTTGAGGTGTTTCATGACCAAGCCGGACGCAACGTTAAAAAAGTACAACACTTGTCTTGGATGAAGCGGAAAAGTTATGATCCAGTTATACGTGTACGACAACATGGATTAAATGACGGTGTACATTGAGTAAGTGAATAAATGTCTCAATTACGTCATGAATACATAATTATTCAATAAATAATTAAATGAAACACCTAATCTTTAGTTAATTTATTCAAGAAGAGTGTAGAAAACCAAGTTAATCCTCGGGCGAACAAATTAACATGCTGAAACGATGAGGGCATGGATAAAACCATCCAAACTTTGTTACATCGTTCCATTACCACATAAGTTTCTTTCTCTTATACAACGCAATTCCATTACTATGTAAGTTTTAAGGAATCTTGCCATGAATGCTTGTGTAGTGTCAAAGACATTCCAGCATGCACAACGATCTCCGACAAATGTAACGTGCATGTAATCATATAATTAAGGTCCATGGATGCTATTGTTGCCATGGATATCGATATCGGTTCGAAGCGGCTGAGTCTGCTCGCCCAAATGCAACCACGGTGAATAGCGCTACAGTGAAGAAGCTGTATCAAAAGCCCGACGTGTTCATTCTCCTCGAACAAGTTGAACTGGTGTTCTATCTGTCATACGCCCATCCGGATTACAAAAATTGATGGATTGTTCATAAATGTCATCTAGTTGGTGAATTTCCTAACCTCACA
The DNA here is from genome assembly GCA_005191435.1 of Raddia distichophylla. Lineage (NCBI taxonomy): Eukaryota > Viridiplantae > Streptophyta > Magnoliopsida > Poales > Poaceae > Raddia > Raddia distichophylla. The sequence goes on along the minus strand of SPJY01002156.1, from coordinate 1,201,579 downwards.
GAAGAAAACTATGAGCCTTATCAAGACATGGAGCCATTCCAATAACGAGAGTTATCAGGAGAGCTACACGTTGATATTGGTGATGTGCTAGTACAACCGGAAGAGGAGGTAGAAGAAAATGAAGAGGAAGAGCAAGCAGAAGAGGAAGAGTGAGCAGAAGAGGAAGGGGTAGAAGAAACCGAAGAGGATGAAGAAGGGGAAGAGGAAGAGGAAGATGAAGTCGAAGATTTTTAATTATGCAATTTTATAGGTTCTACGACCTGTACATTTATATCTTTGTCAGTTACTTTTATATATCCATTTACTTTCATATCCATTTACTTTGTCATTTCATATATATCTGTTGACACATATATATAATTGTGCCATTCAATTTGATTTGCGCAGGATGACTGTACCATTGAGGAAGCTCGTGCAGAGGGGGGCGAAGCTCTTTGGGAGGGGAAGCAGTAGGAGTCGAGAGCACAACACGGCCGCCGACCCCCAGTTGGAGGAGGACGCCGAGGTGGTGGCCACCGACCCCCAGTTGGAGGACGACGCCAAGGTGGCGGCCACCGACTCACAGCAGGTGGGCTCGTAGGTCGGGTCGGTGGCGGAGGGTGGACAGGATGAGGATGGAGGTGGGAGTAGAAGGCGGAGAAGGGTGGAGGAGGAGGACACGGATGCGGGTGTGCCGGAGGGCTATGAGGAGGAGGCTGACTTGGACGGGAGCGGCGAGGAGGGGTTGGGAGAAAAGACCGACAAGGAGGACTGAGCTACGCAGATGGGGCCGTGGAAGGGAGCGGCGATGAGGATGACGATGAGTGGGAGCCGGCGCCCTCATCCTCGAGCTCCAAGAGATATCGGGGGGTGGAACAAATTGTTGAAAGCCCCTGGAGATCCAAATGAGAGGACCATCGTACAGATTGCCATCGAAGAGAGGTATGTGTGCTAACCACTTGATTTGATTTTGATGTTTTTAATTTCTAATCACAAATCTAGCTAAACACTTGTTCTATATTGTACGTGCAGTGGGTTGGTTTCCCTTAACAAGGGGGGAACCGAGCTGGGGAAAACAACTAGGGGTGCTCATCAAGTCGCTCTACCCCGGGCCAGTGGGCGAGGGCATATATAAACACCCCCCACGCTATGTTTTTTCGACTACGAGCTCATAGGGTACGAGGATGGAGGAACTGTTGCTGAGGCCATCGTCGACGAGTTCTGGGCAACTTGTCAAATTTCATTTCTTATTGATGATTCTGTGTTTATACCTTTACGCATGCATGTATTAATTTAATCATTTGTTTCTTTTGATTCAGACGAGGTACTGGCTTCCCCTGGCGCCAACTATGAGGCTTGTCGGCGTGTGATCGACAGGATGGCTGCCAAGAAGGTCAAGGACTCCATCAGGCTTGGCCGCATAGATGCGGTGATGAAGCACTACCGCATGAAAGGTAGAAAAATGTCGAGGGCAAGTGTAGCTCAAAAGTAGCCCGACGCAGACCAGTACCTTCCATGGCGTCCAGGCTAAATAGACAAGTGTCCACACTCTTGGAGAGACCTATGCCGCATGTGGGAGTCGCCAGAGTGGATCGAGGTGTGCTAGAGAAGCAGGGGCAATAGGGACGCCGGCGCTGAAATGTGCACCACCTACATGGGAGGCCTCGGCATGGGTCACGTTGCGCGAGACATCGTAAGCACACTTATTTTTTTACCGCTACAATCAACTACATTTCCTAACTTTGACTGAATAGATCACTATTTAATTTCACATAGGAGCATCAGATGGGAATTGAGCCCTCAGGAATTACCGTGTAGAGGATTGCCCACACGCCACGTGTCCAGCTAGACGACACACATCAATCGATGCCGCCGACTGTCCAGGAGAAGATCGTAAGTGACTAGCTCTAGTTTTCGCTTCTTTACACAGTCATCGTTTTTGAACTAATTCGCATGATGTCTCATTTCTTCGCAAGATACATATAATGTGGCCATGCGGGAGAAGCACGGTGCAGACTGTGACCCCGACAACATGCCGGCTGACCCTATGATCCTCTACAACGAGTTCGGTGGGAGGGCTCACGGCAGGTATGGTGCCATGAACTCCGTCGTGTGGCCCGACGCTACAAGCCTGAGGTCAGGGCACGTCGAGGCAGGCCTCTGCAGCCACCCATGCCCGCGAGGAAGCTCAGAACAAGGTCATCGCTGATTTGTAAGAACAGCTGCGGGTGGATTGAGAGGAACGAGAGGAGGCCATGCGATGTGTGAATGCCATCCAGGAACAGAACAAGTACCTGATGCAGCTCTACCAACAGATAATTAACTCCATAGCACGCTAGGTTGTCCTTTTTGTTAATTTTAGATGCTAACATTGGCACAAGGTCGACTTCGCTCGGGCAATTCGTCACGGGCTTGTTCAATCCTAATCTCGACCTCAACCTCGGTTAAAGCGGCAGCGGTTCGCAAAACAAGCAGTTGTGTTGTCTTGTGGATTCGTATTTGACTATGTGAACTATTGTTGTTGTCTTCTGAACTTTGTATTCGATTATGTGAACTATTGTGTTGTCTTGTGGCTATTTGTGATGTTTAGAGAGATTTTGGTCATATTTATTGGTTATTTTCTATTTAGCAACGATGTGGATGTAAAATGTGGTGGCAAGAACCTAATTATGTCTGGATGTGGTTGGGTGAATTGGAAAATGTAAATATGCTGTCAATTGGATATTTTTGTATATTGAAGTTGAGCTTTTTAAAATATTCAACAATTTTTATTGCTGCAACACTACTTCTGTCGATGGCCTTAACATGGCCGCTGACACAGACCGGCTTTCAGGTGCACCCAGGGCAAACCCCTGCCAAGGCCTATGTCGGTGGCATCTGATGAGGACATCACTCACGAGCTCGCTATGAGTGACGAGCTTGCTGATGGAGTAGAAAATCGACAAGACGACATGAATCCTCATGCCATACCATTCAAGCCATCATCAACGAAAGTTCAAAAAGTTAGTTACAAGGTTCAAGAAGTCCCCGACCACCGGGCCCAAGTCGAGAGGACATCAAATTCGTTGTCGAGTCGGGTTCGGACATCCAGGACCAGTGCACCTTCAAACGGACGTCCAATTCACATACGACATCCAAATGAGGAAAATAAGAACTCTACGAAAAGCTTACGAGATAAGCTTTCCAACGGATCTGACCACGCCTCCAAATTCAATTCGAGTCAACAGGAATCGCGAAAACAAACTGACGGACAGAAACTTCCCGGCGCTGCGTCGCCGAATTTTTGGGCCCAAAACCTGTGTACCCCTAGAGTTAGGGTTGAGCACGTGTGGCCACCTATTTGGGCGCTCCTCTTCTGGCCGCCACCCTATATACGTTTTCCGGCGTGCTTCGTCTTAGTTGGGTTTTGTTTAGTTGATTTCGTCACTGTCTTGTGAGATTTCGTCTTGTTTTTCTTGTGTCGGCTAGACCAACAGGACCAAGTTTCTGAACCCCATTATCCTTAATATATATTCGCAATTGAGATTGCTTATCTTGTGTTCTTGCTCGTTCTTCAGTTGCTTGCAGGAATCGTCCTTCATGGACAGGTCGATCGTGCCTCTGGTTCGGTCGATAACAATCGTCGTGGTGGTTTAGCGATCGCCGGGATTTCCAGTTCCTTGCAGGGTTGGAAGCCGGATCGTTTGGGTCTCCGTGACACCTACCGAGTTATCCTTGCCGTCTCTCTTCAGAAGATCGGGACCCCGCGTCCGCGCCCATCATTTGGTATCAGAGCATCCGGTTGCCTGGTGAGAATTTTTGTTTAGTAGATTGAATTCATACCTAGAGTCCAGAAAATTGCCACACAAAAAAAAAAATTCCAAGCCCTTTGAGCCTTTACTATTACCGCATAGTTTAATTATTGTTGAATTTGCATTGCATCGTCGAGTCGTTGCTGGTCTTATTGTTTGATCTTTAGAATTTCGAGTTCGAATCATGTTTTTATCACAGTGTTCATTGTGTTCTTATTCGTAACTGTCCTGCTATATTCCACCCAATCATATCTTCCCAAAAAAATAGCGGATTGGTTTCCCAAAAAATAGCGGATTGGTTACCTTGCAAGACTCTCACACTTTCCACCTACCAAAATACCTTCCATATCCCCCTGGCCGAGCCCCACCCCTCCCCCATCTCGGCCAAGCAAAAAAAGGAAACTTCAAAACCGTTTCCAATTCGTCCTCGTGTGCAATTTTGTGACTTTGCAATAAAATAGTCATAACTTTTTCATACGAACTCGGATTTCAACGTTCTTGTGCTCGTTGGAAAGATATCGAAATTTCCTACCAGATCTAACTTTGCCTTGAACGAAATTAAGATTCCCAAATTCAGCATTCAACAGTGAGAAAACTTGCTATCTTTGTTAGGCCGATTTCGTATTCACTTGTATCCAGTTCGGTGTTTTGCCCATATCTCACTCATATAAACTCGGATTTTGATGATCTTGGATGTTTTGGAAAGATTAAAAGATCCTGTATAACTTTTGTATAGAAGTGTGTCTCAGATTCGGAGTGTTTGGGGACCGTAATTGCGTCTAAAGGATTGTTTCTTCTACTGTTCCGTTTGAAAAGTTGAAAAAAAAAGGCAAGTGCAAAGAAAAAGCCGCACTATATGTACAAGAAATGGCAAGTGCAAAAAAAGAGGAAAAAAGCCACACTAAATAAGTGAAAAAAATTGAGCTTGTTTTGAAATGTATTAGTTGGATTCTCGTGATGACGTCTATGATTAAGCTCGCGTCTCTATTACGGTCTAGCCTAGGACCAGCATAGTACCGCCATTGAACACTTATTCAACTTGTATTAACTAGTGTGGTTTTAGTACTTTCTTTGCTACATATTAAAGCCTGTCCAAGCTCTACTTTCTACTAACCAAGTGTTGATACCCAAATTTGGCAGAAAATCGGATACTGTGAAAGGGCTAAATTTATTGGAATTATTGGGCCGAATCAGAAAAATGGGCTTCATCGGCGAAGACGAAAAGTATATTGAAGAATACCGATAATTATGAGACTTCGGAAGAAATACGCTCTGATCAGAAGATATATTCTGCGATGCGGTAAAATAGGTCGTATCGGTATCGAATTTGTAATAGTATAAATAGGACCTTAGGCCTCAAAAAAATACATACATCATACACAAAAACACAACTACTTTCTCAAATCCGATCGACCTCGTCGAAAGGCTTCAACTCGCAGGTAGAGATATCTCGATGGGATAATCGATTCTCTTCTTGTACCCCGTATGCATGACTGTATCATCTTGATCTCATGTATACAAAGCATGTTAAACTGTCTTGGGTTTTACCGATCTTTAATATGTTCTTGCATATTACGCTGTCTCGAGTTAATCGATCTGTAATGTGTATCTATCCTGCAATGCCGATTGTCAATTATCTTATATGCTTTTTCTGAATCCGATGTATGCAACTGTCTCGTTTAATCGATCTTGTGTATGCCTTATTTAGGATTTTGCATGTATAGATGTTTGCCGATTAACATTGTATTTACCCATATTAGGTTTGAATATTCAAATCGGTTTATTGGTTTATATCTAGATTTAGATCTGAATACTGTCTTGGCCTGACCAATCTATTCAAATCTGTTATTTGATTTAATCTGATAAATTGATACAAAGATTTATTGCTAACTTTATACATAAAATACCAAAAAGAAGTGAAAGATTTATATTTAAACGTTTATTAATATTTAATTGCTCTATCTGGCATTAAGCCGATCGATCTTATAATCGGATTCCTTAAAGCCGATTATAAATAACCTGATCTGGCTATTTTCGAAAGCCGATTAGGGCTATGTCAATGATGATTTTCTCCTTGTCAATTTACAGGTTAAATTGACTGGCACGCTTGGTCTTTGGTTGCGACGCAATCCCAGAGTTGACGCTTCCACACGTGTGTTCACAAAAAGATCACTTTTTGTGTCAACACCAAGCAGGGACGGATTCTAGCCATCACTTTACCACCTCGTGATTCGAAGTTATCACTGACTAGTTGCTGATCGTACCTACTGCTTGCGTGGTAAGAACTGTTAAGAGCAAAAGATAGGTTAGAGAGAGAGTTTTGCCATTCACATAACCTAGTAAAGCATAGGATATATATACACATCTGTGTATTTTCCTAATTTCTGCTAACAATGGCAGGTTCTCATGGAAAGAAAGATAACGAAGATGACAAAGAACAATTGAAAGATGTGCCGTCTGCAGAACTTGAGAATAGGGATGGTAACATCGAAGAGAGGAACCAACGTCATAATCATTTTCAAACAAGGATTCGTTGTCAAGGATCACGCTGTCCAAGTCATTATTGATGGAGGTAATCACAATAACCTTGCTAGCATGCATATGGTTGAGAAACTTGGCTTGATACTGAGTCCACATCCACATCCTTACGTGATTAAATGATTCAACTCTTGCGTTAAGCTGAAGGTAACGAAAACTGCTCGAGTATCCATCTCTATTGGTTCTTATCATAATCATATTAATTGTGATGTTGTACCTATGGATACATGTTCACTTTTATTAGGTAGGCCATGGTTGTATGATAGAGATGTTATTCATCATGATAGAACTAATAAATATACATTTAAATTTAAAGGTAAGAAAATTTTGCTAGAACTTATGACACCTGCTGAAATAAACAAAGCTAATGTTGAAAGAGCAAAAAGAGAAAAGCAGGAATGTGCTAAAATTGAGAAACATGATGTTGCTAAAAAGAATGAACCATGTGATAATAAATATGAAATTACATTGAAAAATTATGTTCTCTTTGCTAAAACAAATTGTGTAAATCATGAAATAGCTAAAGAACCATGCAATGACTTAAAAGATCTGTCTATTGTTTTGCCCCCTGTTGCTCCTAACCTTTTGCAGGACAATATGCTCGAGTCGAGGATGACTCAAATTCAAGAAAGGGGGATGATGAGGACATCACTGACGAGCTTGCTGATGGAGTAGAAAAGCGACAAGACGACATGAATCCTCATTCCATACCATTCAAGCCATCATCAACGAAAGTTCAGAAAATTAGTTACAAGGTTCAAGAAGTCCCCGACCACCGGGCCTAAGTCGAGGGGACGTCGAATTCGTTGCCGAGTCCGGTTCGGACATCTAGGACCAGTGCACCTTCAAACGGACGTCCAGATCACATACGACGTCCAAATGAGGTAAATAAGGACTCTACGAAAAGCTTACGAGATAAGCTTTCCAACGGATCCGACCAGGCCTCCAAATTCAATTCGAGTCAATAGGAATCGTGAAAACAAGCTGTTGGACAGAAACTTCTCGGCGCTGCGTCGCCGTATTTTTAGGCCGAAAGCCCATGTACCCCTAGAGTTAGGGTTGAGCACGTGTGGGCACCTGTTTGGGCGCCCTTCTTTTGGCCGCCACCCTATATAAGTTTCTCGCCGTGTTTCGTCTTAGTTGGGTTTTGTTTGGTTGCTTTCATCACTGTCGTGTGAGATTTCGCCTTGTTCTTCTTGTGTCGGCTAGACCAACAGGACCAAGTTTCTGAACCCCATAATCCTTAATATATGTTCGCAATTGAGATTGCTTATCTTGTGTTCTTGCTCGTTCTTCAGTTGCTTGCAGGAATCGTCCTTCATGGACAGGTCGATCGTGCCTCTGGTTCGGTCGATAACAATCGTCGTGGTGGTTTAGCGATCGCCGGGATTTCTAGTTTCTTGCGGGGTTAGAAGTCGGATTGTTTAGGTCTCCGTGACATCTACCGAGTTATCCTTACCGTCTCTCATCAGAAGATCGGAACCCCGCGTCCGCGCCCATCAGCATCTAGCAATGCCGTCGACACAGGTTTTGACTACGTCAGCGATATTCTCTAAGGACCGCCGACACAAGTATGTGTGCGGCACCTGGGAGCCCGATTGGGAAGATCTGTGTCGGCGGTATTACCGTGGCCACCGACATAAAGGTTGCCATGTGTCGGCCACTAGTTCCTTCTATGTGCCCCACACGTCAGATCGCCGTCAACGGGGGCGGCCCGTTTGCCATGGCCTGTGTCGTCGGTTGAATTGGCCGCCGACAGAGACCTTGCTGAGGGGCTGTTCCCGGGATGCGGCTTTGTCGTCGGGGCCATCGACAGAAAACGGTTGTGTCGGAGACATAAGTATATGTCGGCGGTATTTGGGCCTGTTCCGGTTCCTGTAGTGAGAAAATAGGTTATATGCCTCAAAATTGAGAGACAATCATTTATATGCCCCAAAGTTAGTTGGATTTTCTTGGTTGGTTCAAAGTTGAGATAATATACTACTTCGAAAAATTTAAATGCATGTTGCTTTAGGCATGCCCTAAGAAAAGCATCGGTCGTGACCCAGAGATACGGTAAGCATTCCGATGGGGCGTTAAACGCAGAGGTGAACAGTTGTCTCCATCTGCATATATGCGTCCGTTCATCGGCGCTTCAATAGGCGTAACGACGCCGTGCATGCAATGCGGAGGGTGGTACGTATACGTTACGTATGTACGTAGTCAACATACAGTACTGCAGGGTGCAGTACTGCTGAGGATACGCTTCCGCATAGGGGTGAAAACGGGACGGGTACCCGGGTCGGGTATTGGATACGGGTAGCCAAAAAAACCCGTTTTTTCGGATACGGATACGGGTATTTTACACTCGGGACGGATACGGGTAGTACCCGGATACTATACCCTCGGATACGGGGCTGATACGGAATCAGTAGTACCCGACAATTACCCGGGACCCTCGGGCGGATACGGGTACCCGAATGTCGGGTACCCGGGTATCACCAGGCGAGGAGGTGACCTTGGGCCTTTTCCTTAGCCTTCCTTGGCCCAATAGGGCCGCAGTGGCCCAACTGCCCAAGACCAAGTGCTATCACACTGTCTGCTGCCTAGGGCTCCCGAGCGCCTCCTCCTCCGGTCTCCCCGCCTCCCCAGCTCCCCGCCGCCTCCCAGGTCGTCGACGGCGACCGCCGCCCGCCGGGCGCTGGCCCTCCGCCAGCACTCCGCCGTGGCCCATCCCCGACGTCCCGGCGCCGGCCCCCTCCCAGGCGCTCCCCGAAGGAGCGCCGCAGCCGCCTCCGGCCCCCGCCCGACGCCGCGCC
>SPJY01002156.1:1121641-1181685 GCA_005191435.1 Raddia distichophylla | reverse complement strand
ACGAGTTTTTGTTCACCAGAGACCTGGCGATTAGATTTTACATACTGCTTGCCGAGACCTGCTGATCTCGTCGAGTTCCACTTGTAATCCTTTTTGATATAAAGAAAGGCTGGACGTAGGGCTATTATCTCTCCTGAGAGGCCTGAACCAGGATAAAAACCCCTGTCTCCTGTTCGTTGCTGTTGGTGGTTGTTCGGCGTGTCTCCTATCTCCTCCTTGAAGAACCTTGGTTGACTTGAGATCGTTATCTCAACCGTCGACACGTTGTAACCGGAAAGGAGGCAGACTCAAACCTGTTCGGGGGCGCGACACATTTTCCTAAGGAACTCGGGCAGTGATTCCTTGTGTTCCATTACGAAAGGTTTTGTGCTCCCGAGCTGACCACGTTTTGGATAGCCCATGGATGTTCGTTTGAGTACGGTGGTCGTGGCCACAGGGGTGTATGGGTCAGAATTTCGGCGCCCCTGTCATTCTCCTAGTACAAAACATAAGCGGTACGCCGTACCCGTCATTGCACTAGGTGGACTGCGGGGTTATACTGCCGAAATTCCGACCCGTGCGCCCCCATGGCCACGACCACGTACTAAAACAAACATCCGTGGGTGGGTAAGCCCTCCTATTTAGCTAGGCATAAACCTTTTATATCATGCACTAGACCTATATATAGGATGTATATTTCTCTGCTGACAAAATAGGGAGAGTTTTGATAATCTGTTTAATTGCTTTACTTGTTGAACAGATGTATAGATAAATGTGGCATAAACTGTTTAAACCTATAATTTAAATGCATGCATGGACGTTACATAATAATTAAGCGATGGAAGATCGACGGTGGGTGTACGATGGATGGATAAAGTCTGGGCAGCACACGTATGAGTTGTTCGACAAGGCAGAAGCATTCGTGTAAGAAGCTTTCCAAAGATTCTCCAAGCCTAACGTAGCAAAAGTGCATTGTCCGTGTCTGCGTGCTCGAACACAGAGAAGAGGTCCAAGAGGGATATTAGCGAGCACCTCTATAAGCATGGCTTCAGGCCAAACTACTTTGTATGGGTATGTCTTAGCGAGAGGAAGCGTCAGACGCCGGTGTCTAGCCCTGTGGATTTTGCGGAGGGATACGGTTAAGTCAAGGTTGATAGATTGGACGAGCTAGCGGATGATGTAGGTAGGGCTTTCGATTTCTCTCCCGAGGAAGAGTCCGAGCCACTTGCCCAGCAATTCAAGAAGCTTATTGATTCTGCCAAGAAGCCGCTGCATGATCGTACTGATGTGACCGTGCTCCTGGCGGTGTCACATCTAGTGGCGGTGAAGAACAAATACAACCTCTCCGCCGATTGATTCAACGACCTTTGCAAAATGCTGGATAGCCTATTTCCGGCTGGACACAAGATGACTCACGTACGAGTTGAAGAAGCTTCTTAGTGTGTTAGGCATGCCGTGCGAGAGTATAGACTACTGTACAAAGTTCTGCATGCTTAATTTACCAGAAGGCCAATTCTGGACCGACTCGGTGTAAGTATTGTGGTGAGAGTCGGTACTTGAAAGTTAAAGGACGAGATGGTGTAGAGAGACAGACGACGGTGGCGCAGAAAAGCTTTTGTTTCTTTCCGATTTCTCAACTCCTACAACGTTTGTACATGTCCAAGTCCATGGCTAGGCAGATGAGGTGGCACAAAGAGGGCAAACGTACAAAGGAAGGTGTGATGATTCATCCATCAGATGCAGAAGTCTGGAGGCATTTTGACCAGCAACATCCTGAATTCGCAGCCGAGTCTAGAAATGTCAGCATCGTGCTCTCCACCGACGGGTTCACGCCAGTCAATATGACGTCGCACCCATACTCGTGTTGGTCGGTATTTTCCATCTCGTACAACCTGCCGCCTCAACTTTGCCTGAAAAAAGAGTACATGTTCGTTTGCGTTATCATTCCCGGGCTTAAGTCTCCTGGAAAAAACTTGGACCTATCCATGCAACCATTGGTAGAAGAGCTTAGCAACATGTGGACCAAATGGGTCTTGATACATGATAGCTACAAGGACCAAAACTTTAGAATACGAGCCGCCTATATGTTGTCCATACATGATTTTCCGGCGTATGATATGTTCTCAGGGTGGAGCACATATGGAAGATTGTCGTGCCTTAAATGCTTATGTAACACCGATACATTCAAACTGAAAAAAAGGGGGCAAGACTTGTTGCTTCGACTGTCACCGTCGTTTTCTTCCACCGAACACCCATTTAGGAAGGAAAAAAATACATTTCGTGAAGGCAAGACTGTGAGAAAACAACAGCCACCAGAACGTCCGAAGTGGAGGATATCATCCAATGGCATGAAGATTTGAAAGAGAAGGGCTACGAGGTAGAGTATGGGGAGGAGCACCATCTGAATCATTTGTGCAACATCTACAACCTTCCTTACACAACGGACTTGAAGTAGCCTTACAATCTCAACCTGATGTACTAGAAGAAGAATATGTGTGAGGCAGTTGTCAACACTATCTGGAACATCCAATATAAGATTAGAGATAACACAAAAGCTTGATTGGACTGCACTTTAATATGTGATCGATCAGAGATGAACCTCGATGAGAATGGAATGAAATCTAGGGCAAAGTACTACCTCACACGTGAGCAAGTAAGACAGATTCTAGTCTGGATTAAGAAAAAGATGAAATTCTCATATGGTTATGCGACGAGTATTCTTCATGCCGTTAGTATGGAGCAATACAAGTTAAATGGAATGAAGGCTCATGAATATAAAGTGTTTATAGAGTGTTTGTTTCTCACCGTATGGCGTGTATATGTTAACGACGCTATTAGAGAACATTGTCAGAGCTGAGCTTCTTCTATTGTGAGCTGTGTGGAAAAAAGATATTCGTGTCGCGGATGGATGAATTGGAGAAGGAGATTGTTGTGGTTGTGACAAAGCTCGAGAAGATTTATGTTTCTAGGTTTTTCAATTGCATGTAAAATCTATTGGTGCATTTGCCATATAATGTAATGGTTGGGGGTCCGACACAGTTCAGGTGGATGTATCCTGTTAAACGGATGATGAAAAATCTTAGACCGGAGGTGAAGATCAAAGCACGAGTCGAAGGAAGTATTGCCGAAGCTTGGCTGACTTAGGAGATCGCCTACTTCAAGGACAAGTACTTTGTGACAAGGAATAAGATCCATGTGCCACAACTGAGGTATAAGAAGGCACGTCGTAGAAGTACTTTCAACCTTGAAGTGTTCCATGACCAAGCCGGACACAAAGATGGAAAAAGCACAACACGTCTTGGATGAAGCGAAAAAAGTTATTATCCAGTTATACGTGTACGACAACATAGATGATGGTGTACATTGAGTAAGTGAATAAATGTCTCAATTAAGTCATGAATACATAATTATTCAGTAAATAATCAAATGAAACATCTAATCTTTAGTTAATTTATTCAAGAAGAGTGCAGAAAACCAGGTCAACCCTCGGGCAAACAAATTAACTTGCTGAAACGATGAGGGCGTGGACAAAACCATCCAAACTTTCTTACATCGTTCCATTACCACATATGTTTCTTTCTCTTATACAACGCAATTCCACTACTAAGTAATTTTTAATGAATCTTGTCGTGAATGCTTGTGCAGTATAAAAGACATTCCAGCGTGCACAATGATCTTCGACAAATGTAACGTGGATGAAGTCATATAATTAAGGTTCATGGATGCTATGATTGTCATGAATATCGATATCGGTTCGAAGCGGCTGAGTCTGCTCACCCAAATGCGACCACGGTGAATAGCGCCACGGTGAAGAAGTTGTATCAAAAGCCCGACGTATTCATTCTCCATGAACAAGTCGAGCTGGTGTTCTATCTGGTGTACGCCCACCCGGATTACAAAAATTGGTGGATTGTTGCCATCCAGTTGGTAAATTGCCCGACCTCACGGAAGAATACTACGAGCCTTATCAAGACATAGAGCCATTCCAAGAATGAGAGTTATCAGGAGAGCTGCACGTTGATATTGGTGATGTGCTAGTACAATCGGAAGAGGATGCAAAAGAAAATGAAGAGGAAGAGCAAGCAAAAGAGGAAGAGCGAGCATAAGAGGAAGAGGAGGAAGAAAACGAAGAGGAGGAAGATGAAGCCGAAGATTTTTAATTATTCAATTTTATAGGTTCTACGACTTGTACATTTATATCTTTGTTAGTTACTTTTATATATCCATTTACTTTCATATCCATTTACTTTGTCATTTCATATATATTTGATGATACATATATATAATTGTACCATTCAATTTGATTTGCGCAGGATGACTGTACCATTGTGGAAGCTTGTGCAAAGGGGGCGAAGCTCTTTAGGATGGGGGCAGGAGGAGTCGAGAGCACAACACGGCCACTGACCCCCAGTTGGAGGAGGACGCCGAGGTGGCGGCCACCGACTCACGGGTCGGTGGAGGAGGTTTGGTAGGATGAGGATGGAGGAGGGAGTAGAAGGCGGAGAAGGGTGGAGGAGGAGGACACGGATGCGGGTGTGCCAGAGGGCTATGAGGAGGAGACTGACTTGGACGAGAGCGGCGAGGGGGGGGGGGGGTCGGGAGAAAAAACTGACAAGGAGGACTGGGCTACGCAGATGGGGGCCAAGGAGGGGAGTAGCAAGGAGGATGAGGATGAGTGGGATCCGGTGCCCTCGTCCTCTGGAGCCGAGTCCTCGAGGTCCAAGAGATATCGGGGGCGAGACAAATTGTCAAAAGCCCTCGGAGATCCAAATGAGAGGACCATCGTACAGGTTGCCATCAGAGAGAGGTATGCGTGCTAACCACTTGATTTGATTTCGATGTTTTTCATTTCTAACCACAGATCTAGCTAAACACTTGTTCTAAATTGTACGTACGTGCAGTGGGTTGGTTTGCCTTAACAAGGGGGGACCGAGCTGGGAAAACAGCTAGGGGTGCTCATCAAGTCTCTCTACCCCGGGCAAGTGGGCGAGGGCGCAGATAAACACCCCATGCTATGTTGGTTCGACTACGAGCTCATGGGGTACGAGGATGGAGGAACTGTCGCCGAGGCTGTCGTCGATGAGTTCTGGGTAACATGTCAAATTTCATTTCTTATTGATGTTTCTGTGTTTATACCTTTACGCATGCATGTATTAATTTAATCATGTGTTTCTTTTGATTTAGATGAGGTACCGGCTTCCCTCTGGTTGGCGCTAACTCCACCGCCGACTACGAGGCTTGTCGGCGTATGATCGACAGGATGGCTGCCAAGAAGGTCAAGGACGCCATCAGGCTTGCCCGCATAGATGCGGTGATGAAGCACTACCGCAAGAAGGGCAGAAAAGTGTCGAGGGCAAGTGTAGCTCAGGAGTATCTCGACGCAGACCAGTACCTTCCATGGTGTCCAGACTAAATAGACAAGTGTCCACTCTCTTGGAGAGACCTATGCCGCATGTGGGAGTCGCCAGAGTAGATCGAGGTGTCCCAGAGGAACAGGAGCAATAGGGACGCCGACGCGAAAATGTGCACCAGCTACATGGGAGGCCTTGGCATGGGTCACGTCACGCGAGACCTCGTAAGCACACTTATCTTTTACCGCTACAATCAACTACATTTCACAACTTTGACTGAATAGATCACTATTTAATTTCATGCAGGAGCATCAGACGGGAATTGAGCCCTCAGGAATTGCCGTGTGGATGATTGCCCACACACCCCGTGTCAAGCCAGACGGCACACAGCCATCGATGCCGCCGGCTTCCCAGGAGAAGATTGTAAGTGACTACCTCTAGTTTTTGCATCTATACACAGTCACCGTTTTCGAACTAATTCGCATCATATCTCATTTGTTCACAGGATACATATAACGTGGCCATACGGGAGAAGCACGGTGCAGACTGTGATCTCGACAACATGCCGGTTGACCCTGTGATCCTCTACAACGAGTTCGGTGGGAGGGCTCACGGCAGGTACGGTGCCATGAACTCCGTCGTGCGGCCCAAT
This sequence comes from Raddia distichophylla, assembly GCA_005191435.1. NCBI lineage: Eukaryota > Viridiplantae > Streptophyta > Magnoliopsida > Poales > Poaceae > Raddia > Raddia distichophylla. The sequence goes on along the minus strand of SPJY01002156.1, from coordinate 1,175,703 downwards.
GCGTACAAGCCCAAGGTCAGGGCATGTCAAGGCAAGACTCCGCAGCCGCCCATGCCCGAGAGGAAGCACAGAACAAGGTCATCGCTGATTTGCAAGAATAGCTGCGAACAGATCGAGAAGAGCGAGAGGAGGCCATGCGATGTGTGAAGGCCGTCCAGGACCTGATGCAACTCTACCAACAGGTAATTAACTCCATAGCTCGCTAGGTTGTCCTTCCCGTTAATTTCAGATACTAACATTTCCTATCCATAGGCGTCCCAGTCGGCGGGGACCTCCTGTCAGCCACAGACGCCTAGCGTCCTCTCGCAGACGCTGGGGGCCTTGGCCGCACAGTTTGGCACTCTCCCCCGTTCGTGCCACCACTCCAGTTCCCGATGGCCCAGTTTCCACCTACACCGAGGCCTTCACCAGGGGTAATGCATTGCCTCTAATTTTCCACAACAAATTCATATCACTACACAAATACATAAAGTTTTTCAAATATGCAGTTTCCTCCACTATTGCAGGCGTCCGGGTCGGCAACGGCTGCCCCGGCGGTGATTGCTTCGCAGAGAGGCGACGACAATGGTACAAGGTCGTCTTCGCTCAAGCAATTCGTCACGGGCTTGGTCAATCCTAATACCGACCTCGACCTCGGTGAAAGCGGCAGCGGTTTGCAAAACCAGCAGTAGTGTTGTCTTGTGGATTTGCATTTGACTATGTGAACTATTGTGTTGTCTTCTAAACTTCATATTCGATTATGTGAATTATTATGTTGTCTTGTGGCTATTTGTGATGTTTTGAGAGATTTTGGTCATATTTATTGGTGATTTTCTTTTTAGCAACGATGTGGATGTATATGTGCATGAAAATATGGTGGCGAGCACCTAATTATGTGTGGATGTGGTTGGGCGAATTGAAAAATATAAATATGCTGTCAATTGGTTTTTTTGTAGATTGAAGTTGAGCTTTTTAAAAATATTCAACAATTTTTATTGCTGGAACACTACTTCTGTTGGCGGCCTTAACATGGCCGCTGACTAGCTCCAATGACCCAGGGCAGACCATTGCCAAGGCCTATGTCGGCGGCATCTAGCAAAGCCACCGACACAAGTTCTGACTACGTCGGCGGTATTCTCTAAAGACCGCCAACACAAGTATGCGTGGGGCACCTGGGAGCCCGCCCAGGCAGATCTGTGTCGGCGGCATTACCGGGGGTCACCGATATAAAGGTTGCCACGTGTCAGCCACTGGTTCCTTCTATGGGCCCCACATGTCAGAGCGCCGTCAACGGGGCGGCCCGTCTGCCATGGCCTGTGTCGGCGGTCAGGGTCGGACGCAGGATGAAAATCAAGGTAGGGCAAGCCTAATCCCCAAATCCGCACCCAAATTGAATCCTTCCCCCTTGTCTAGCTCATTCGGCCTAAATCTTTGCATATCCACCCGCCGATAACCACTAAATCATGTAGTCTAGAACAATTTAAGACGGATTAAGACACAGGGGGAGCAGACCTCAAACAAGCGACGATGCTCCCCACCAGGTGGAGGCGTGGAGCCAAGCTCGAGCCGTCTGCCGTGGAGGCCGGAGGGGTAGCCGCCGCGCTCGCCTGGATCCTGTCGGACACAAAGGGCAGCCGCCTCGCCGCCGCCGGCCGCCTCGGCGCTTGTCTTCTCCGTGGACCGCCCCCAATCCCATGCGGCATGCGCGGTGCGCCCTTGTGGATGCCGCCGACCCCGACGCCGCGAGAGAGCGATATAGAGAGGGGAGCGACCGAGAGAGAGCGATACAGAGAGGACGGTGAGAGAGCGATACAGAGAACGGCGCTATGGCCTTTGGAGATGTGGGCCGAGTCCACCCATGGGTTGAATTGCTCCATTCGGCCCTACCTTGAGCGAAGTTAATTGGTAATTTGGTATAACTCCGTTATACTAGACCTAGGGTATAAGGGGGCCCAAAAATCAAGCTCGGGCCACGGCCCACCCCGCCCTAGCGGTGGGTCTGCCCCTGTCGGCGGTTGAATTGGCCGCCGACAGAGACCTTGCAGAGGGGCCGTTCCCGAGGTGCGGCTTTGTCGTTGGGGCCATCAACAGAAAAGGGTTGTGTCGACGGAGTTGCGTCGGCGGTATTTGGGCTTGTTCCGATTCTTGTAGTGAGAAAATCGGTTATATGCCTCAAAATTGAGAGACAATCATTTATATGCCCCAAAGTTAGTTGGATTTTCTTGGTTGGTTCAAAGTTGAGATAATATACTACTTCGAAAAATTTAAATGCATGTTGCTTTAGGCATGCCCTAAGAAAAGCATCGGTCGTGACCCAGAGATACGGTAAGCATTCCGACGGGGCGCTAAAGGCAGAGGTGAACAGTTGTCTGCATATATGCGTCCGTTCGTCGGCGCTTCGGTAGGCGTAACGACGCCGTGCATGCAATGCTCAGGGTGCTACGTATACGTACGTACGTACGTAGTCAACATTCCAGTGATACATGCATGCATGCATGCAGGCGTCTGACAAGACAAGTGCCTGCGCAGCTGCATGCGCTAGCTGTGGCTGGACTACTGCACGCACGCACTGATCGCACGACGGTTTATTTTTATCCCTGCGTGCGTGCACTGCACCCCAACCCAACGCAACGCTGCTGCTCCATTGAATCGTAGCACGTCCATGCAGAGCTAGGGCATGCAGCCGTCCAACAGTAGCTGCTTGTTTCTTCCATTCAAAGGACTCGATCAATCGATCGATCGTCCAGTTTTGCACGCAAAAGATACGATTCAAGGTACAGATATCCGGAGCATCTACGTCAGACACTTTGCTCCATTTCGCTGTGGGCTACTCATTATATATTTCATTTTAATTTTTTTTTTTTACAATTTATGCTATACTCTAGAAAATTCATTCTCTGCATCGGCTACCCTATCCAAAACTACAAGTGTTTTGGAGTGCTGGCTGCGAATGTTCTAAACTGTTTTCTCGCTCGCTATAGTGCACACCGGCAGTGGTTCCGAGTCGGTACAACCGATGGAGAAGGTTGAACACAAATTAATTAGTTAATTCTACGTTGATATAATTTAGAGAACCAAATAGCAAAATTATATCTAAAATTTTCATAAATAATGACTACCAACAATACATCACTAAGAAAAACAATATTTGTAGGGGGTCAGGGACCACTCTTATAGGAAAGCTTCGCCCTGTATAAATATGTTCAAATATGTTCATGCTGGAGCAGCGTGCATGGAATTTATGCCTAAAGATGTTCAACTTACAATCCCAATAAATATCTTATTATTATATATACTGCTAACAATCGGTGCCTTCATAGCGGTAGCCCCAAGCTTGGAGACAGCGTTGCTAATTGCTGCATAGGTTACCCGAAAACAGACACCACCATGCATGCACGTCCTAGACATTACTGTATACGTGTGTAGCTATAAGTAAGAAATTACAAACAGGCCGGGCTTTGAATAGAAAATTAAAAACTCTGTTCCTTGCTTAAGATGTGGCATGATGATCGATGTCGCCAGAACTACAAATTTCAAATAGATACAGTTTTTTTAGTCGATTCAGTTCTCCATGTCCTAAACTCACGCGATCGGATCGAGAACCCTCTTGGAATATTAACGTGACAGATAAGGGAATAGAGAAGTTATTTGTATCAATTGCTACTGAGTGGAATCAATTGGTAGTTTGGATGTGTAATGCATAAGTCAGTGAGTTTTGGAGATCTTGTGTTTAATTAATAGAGAAGTTAATTGGTTGGTGCATTCCTCTCGCTCTCCCATATATACATTTTGGTTAGACCTAATTCTTAAATATAAATATGGAGTGCATTATTTTCTATCAATGTGGTATTTTCACACATATCCAATGAAGAATTGATGTGCGTAGCTGGTGACCAAATTAAGGTACCTGAAAAGGCTTTAATTAGAAGAATATCCAGAGTGTACAAAAATTATATATTGCTATGCAGCTGTGTGTAACTATACGTGCACGAGCGTGCGCGCGCACACACTATATTTAATTTTCTTCGTACGCGCGTGTCCTTCGCCTTTCAACGTACGTACAAAACTAGGAATTGTGCTATGAAACTTAATCTGTTTAATTACATAATTAATACTTCTGGCGGTAGTGCACAGTATTAGTACTTGTATATGGAGTAATTTTATGTTACACACGCTTACATATATACTACTCATTTATATTTTTTTAGTGTCGGGACTTGGAAAGATTCATTACTTGGTTGGGTAGACCCCGCAGTACACACTTTCCATAACAAATTAATAGTCAACAGCATAAACAAACCATATGAAACACACAAATTTTGTAGAGATATAGTCCATAAAACATGGAGCGCATTTCAATTAATTTTAATCCCCCTCTCTCTATATGGAGTATAATCTAATGGGACATCATAAGTTTGTGACTTTAAATCAGTGATATGCATAACGGCTTCTCGGTCAAACGCCTAGTTGGTTTTGCACTTGAAATCAACCTCCCTCGCTTCATTATCTGACTCCGGGTGCTTCAAATAATCAAGAGCTGCACCATGCACCACTCTTGTTAATCAACGAGAAGGGCCTAATAGTAATTTTGTCATCTCCTGATCATTTGGTGAAAAAAATATAACAATTAATCTATAGGATGCGCCATTGATGTATGTTGAAATATATTGTCGGTGCATGAAATTCGATAATGTTAAATCGATGGTGAACTATATACACGAAAAAAAGGATCCTTAATTAGAGATGGTTTGTTGGCCGCGTAAGGTTGGGGTCCTCTTTGATTCGTAGTTTGGCCGGTTTGGTTTGATTAGCCAAAAGTTGAGGGCTTTTATAAGAGAGATAAAAAGGCAAAAAAAATTTAAATTTTTTTGAGATATGTGAGAAAAATCATATAAAAATCTAAAAAAAATATTATAAAATGTTATGCCGAATGGTCTATGCAAAACTAAACCAAACGACATATCAAAAGGGCATGAAAGACAACTAGCTGGTTGAGAATAAATTTCAGACAGATGTTGGTAAACTAGGAGGTTATTTAGCTTAAGCAGTACTATAAAAGTGTAATCCACAATAACATACAACTCCCTCGATGGTGATATTTAAGACCAGAGGCTGTATAAAAAAAGCGATTTTACTACCCCTAATAATTCATTTAATGCATGACGTAAATTTACCATGTGTATATATATCAGCATATAGTTGTACACACCTTCACTCTAAGGCTGAAAACGGGTTTCACTGTCAATTATGTCGCCAACAGTGAATAAGCGGTAGTGATAAAGCATATTATCATTGTTGGTTTAAAAATGTGATATTCTAATAAAATTATTAGAGGTCACAAGTTTTTTTCAAAATAAATATAAGATAAATTTTTTTCATGATTTATTATATATTAAAAACCTAATATTTGGGCCTTAGCCCTATTATTTTTTTTTGGGTCTAAAATGGCTCATATGAGATAAGCAAAAATCATATTGGACCCTAGGCCAACCCTAGCTTGTCCCCAAGCCAACCCCCACGTCCTAGGCTCTCCTGGAAGACGTAGATGTCGAATTCTACTCAGGTCCAACTTTTAGTGGGCCTAAAACTCTCCTTTATCTAAATTCTTACTCAGCCAAACCTCCAACCCAACCTAGCTGCATCAAGCATTATATAAACCTCCCTAGACCTCTCCTCACGCAGCCACAACACCCCAACCCAAAACCCTAGTCGTCGCCTCGGTTCCTACGCATCCCCGAAGGTAATTTTGAGATCTTTCTCTTTTCCTTTTCGCAAAACCCAAGAATAGACTCTAGGACGTCTTAGATCTCGTCGAGATGAATCCAATGGTACCTAACACGCCGACAACCGAGGTCCGTAGCCCAAGAAAAGCCTCACCAAAGTTCCTCTCTCTTCTTAGGCCACCGCCGCGCCGGCATCGCCGCCAACACCGCGATGATCAGCACCGCTGGTGCGGAACACGTGGCCAACCCGACACCGAAATGCACAACACCGCGCCGCCGTTGCGTGAGCATGCACGCGTCCTCTCTGCCTCCCCACCAGTGCTCGACACGAGCCCCCCGGGTCCCACCACCACGGCTGCCACCATACCTAGTGCCGCTCCACCCATCGTTGTTGACATGTGAGCCCAACCAAACCGTGGGCCCCGGACGTTAGCCGCGGTGCCCACCAGCCCGTGGGCGCTGCGTGTCGCCACGTGCTACGCGCATGGGTGTTCATCGCACCGCCACCACTGACCGGTGGGGTCCGCCTACCACGGCAGCGCCGCATCAGCAAGGCCTCCACGTGGCACCACGCGTGTCAGGTCATGTGTCCTACCATGTTCGCACCCGACCCCACCCCACTGCCACGTGAGAAGCCACATGTAACGCCACGTGTTTCGCACGTTATCACCAGGACCTTGCCCTGCCACGCCACGTGTGCGGCACCTGGCGTAGTGTCAGCACCTCTGCCGCCATTGGATAGCGGGACCCGCTTGTTAGCCGCTTGGCGACGCTGATCGGTGGGCCTCGCCTATCAGCCTCTACCGCGTCGCACGCGGACCATGCTGCCTAGATCGTCTGGGCCGCGTGCGCGCATGAGGAAGAGAGAGAGAGGGAGCGGGCCGGATCCAACAGTTCACCCTGTTTAGGGTTAAAAAGCCTTTTTTAGGGAATTTTCTATTTAATCTAAAACTTCCTTTAATTGTTTAGGGAGCTTTGTAACTCCAAATCAGATGATTCAAGATCCGTTAGATCACAAATAATTCCTAGAATTTCAATATATTTTTATTGTTATATTTTCATTGTTTGTACCTATTGTTTATTATGGTTTCCTTAATCTACATGTTGACGACGTGTTTACGGTACCGTAGATCTGTTGCCGAAAAATCTCTGTGGGAGATCTGCGAACTCCAACGTCTACCACGGCAAGCATAGTTATATGTTTGTGTTCTAATTTTATAACCAGAACTGTTCTTTATTGTTTATAAATTGTTTGTATGCATTTAGACCAGGGTGTGAGTTCCTATACACATTAGTCTTCTATTAATGTGTCCTAGACCCAGAGTTCCTATACACATTAGTCTTCTATTAATGTGTCCTAGACCCTTTGTGATACCGTTATTATCTTCCCTAGCCTATCCTTAACTAGAAGCGTAGGTTGCATTGGGATTCACTATAAATGGTACCTTTGCAAAGTTGTGGCTTCGACGATTGTTTTGGTTAAACACTAATCAATTAAAATCAATGTGTGGTTGGTTAGAGGAGACCCGGATGAGGTTGTTCCGGGGTTGTGGCCGAGCTATGGAGGTCTACTCTACTAAGGACTCATGCTTGTGAAGTACTAGACCAAGCTATACAGTACAACCACTTGTGCCTTTCGCTCGGGTTTAGTATCCTATGAAACCTACTAACCACTTGCTCGTATACTAGACAGTTATGGTTCGGGCCTCTTTCCTAGGGGAAGGTCTGGCCACCTGTACCGGAGGGATAAGTCCATTCTTGTGACCGAATGGCTTAAATGGGGAACGACCCTGGGTGATACCCAAAAGTAGTGAGCGCCCAGCCATGGCGGGTACTAGCGGGGCCAGGAAAACCAAGAGAAGTGGTTATAGGCGTAGTAGGATGGAATGGCCTTCTACCGTATCTCCCTCGGGTTGTGGGGAACGCGTACACACTATGCAGAGTTAAAACTATCATGATATTTGTGTCCACGGTCATGGACGGGGCAAGAGGTTTTCACATGCAGTCCAATCTTTTTACTAATTAAACCTAACTAGAGTAGGTTGGGACTGGCCTGGTGTCATGACACACCTTCCTTTGATGTTCGTGATGATCGGATGAATTCATGCATTCAACAATTAAAACTTGGTACACTAAAACTTGATTAGTAAATAGGTCTTTATGTAAAATAGCTAATTCCCCCAATCTTTGCCATTGCATACATTGTTATGAATTGCTTGCTAGGTAGCCGCGTACTCATTATACATATTGCGGATAATTTTATTATTCAGGTTGCGAGTCTGATCAGGACCAGGAGGGTCCGAACTTAGGTGTGCAGGATTAGGTGTGAGTGTCCGGGTCAATTACTTGGATATCGCCGCTGAAGGCTGTTGCTGCTCTAATGTCCTTTTTATTGGTTCTTAATATTTGGTAATGCCGTGGAAGATTACCTGTCTTATTGTAATAGCAAATGATGCTATCTTGAAGCACTCCATTAATTTAAATAATTACGGAATGCCAGCGATGATAACCATCGAATTGTCCATCACGAGGTACTAGTCTGTGCCTAGTATCGAATCATGGTGTTGGATTCCCTGTGGAGATGCAGGGGATCATGACAAATGGTATAGTGGGTGTTGACCTTAGGATACCGTAACTAGTTAGTTTGGAAACCCTTTACAAATTATTTTGATCAAAATAAAAATTTATCAAACCTCTTTGCTTCTATCTCTTTTTACAAATGTCTCTTGCTCTAGACAACTCTCCTACTTAGCATTCTTTACTTTCAGTCTTATCTACTCACCCTCTGAATTTATCCTATTCTTGTCTATTCTTCTACTTGACAATTTTTATCCTATCATCCCCCATAATTCGAAACTTCGCCAGTAGACCAAAATTGTTCAAGAAGAGGGAGTTATTGTGCTACCAATATCAACGTTGGAACAAGCATGTCAAAGAAGAAGAGATAGTCGTGGAAGAATGGAACAAACAATAAGACAATTTGATGAATATGATGAACCATCACCATGTTCAGAAGACTAAGATGATGAATTGAGCCGCCGGCCAAAGACGCAGAGCCAGAGATTGTGCACGAATGCCGCCACTCGACGCGGAAGACGCTGCCCATGCCACCCGACACCTTGGAGAAAGGGAGGGTCAAGACGACAGGGACAGGACCGAGTCAGGAGGCAGAGAACGAAGACACCATCGGTGAAAGGCCACCTGCTAACTCCGCCGGAGAGGGGCCACCACTCCTGGTGGCCTACGCATGAGAAGCGATGTAGACCAGACATTGTGCCACCTAGGCGACGCACGCTGAACCCTGCCTCAATCCCCAGAAGACGCCATTCGACGCCACCGAGCACCTCGCATAGAGGGGAGGGCTAGAAGGCGAGGACAGGACGATGCTAGAGACAAGAGATGCAGTCGAAGAGCAGGTGACAGCCCACCATGCCACCACGGGGAAGTCGAGAAGCCGCCGGACACACGCCCCTAGAGCACCGCTGCTCTAGCCACGACCGATGTGTCCCCCCAAGCAGTCTCCGCCGAGACAAGCTTAGCGGGAGGGGGAGAAGAAGAAGAAATCATTGGTGCCAAGCTCCGCCGAGTTACAAGGCCACCAAACCAACGACTCCAGAGCTAGACCACTTTGGCCTCTCTGGCTCACCACCGCCAAATCCGGGCCTCCTTCCCTGCCTCTCATGGAGCGGTCCCCCTGGGCGGTCACCCAAGACGGGCCCAGGGCAAGGGAAGAAGAGAGATGGAAGAGGAATAGCCGGTGACAAACTCCACCACAACGCGCGAAGGAGGGGACGAAGGAGTAGGGGAGGCGACATGTCCAGCGAGATATGACGTGCGGCCGGTGGACAGGGACCTGGCCGCCCACCGCCGGAACCGGTGTCACAATGTCGGAGGGTGGGACATCAGGAGCCTCATAGGAAGGAGGAAGGGGAGGAGGAGGATGGGGGTCATCACCCGTACACCCACCACCAGATCCGTCACCACATCGCCGGTGCGCCGCCGCTGATGTGGGGAGCAGGGGAAGGGCCCTAGCCACCGATGCGACGGGGAGAGGAGGGCGCGGATCGCCGCCACTCCCTCCTATGCCATGTCCTGTGCCGGGAGAAGAGGAGGAGCGCTGATCTTGCGAAGAAGGAACTGGGGGCGGTGCTAGCATTGGCAAGCCGCACGGTGGACAACTGGAGCCATGCGCGCCTCCTGCATCCCTACTGCCATATTCGGCTGCCCGCCACCAGATCCGTGCAGCCGGCTGTCGGATTTGGCGCCAAATTATCGGAGAGAGAGAGAGAGAGAGAGAGAGAGAGAGAGAGGGAGAGGGACCCCGGGATCCTCGCGGGGAGGAGGAAGGTGAGAAAGGGAGGAGGAGGGGGGCCGCCGTCAGCGGGAATGCTGGGGGACAGGTTCGCCCCTTAGTTGCTCTAGAAGGAACGACATGAGGGCCTCTTCACCGAGAGTTCCGCCGATCAATAGGGACAATATATGTCACTACATGTTGATGGCATAATCTGAAAGTTATAGACCCTATATCATTGCTGCTTCATGCCAAAAAACCACACAACCTCTATATTGAATATCAGAGCATCATTTAATTACTCACTTCAAGAACCGGTATAAAATCATGCATAACAAGTTTAAGCATCATTTCATATCAATTAACAATAGAACTTCCATTAGTCATTGAAATCCATTTTGTAGAAAGAGTTATAAATCGAAATTCTGATTATACAATTGCATCAATCACAACATGCAAAACAATTACAAATACATTCTTGTTGTGCTTCGACATGACATCTTGATCCTAGCATTATATAATGTATAACTCAGATCGATTTTTTATAATTTAGAAGTAAACATAAGTTTGCAGAATTGGAAGTTGTGCGATTTTTTATCAGTAATTGACCACCGGAAGTTTTCAGAGCCCTGCCATTGTTCGACATGATCGATTGGCCTAGAAAGTTGCAGAGCCTCACCGTGGCTCGACATGACCGATTGGCCTCGAAAGTTGCAAAAACCACTCCACTCAGATCGTCACATCATCCCCAGTCGAAAACACTCAAACCTTAAACAATTCTAGACATATCACTACGTTGTTTTTCTCCTCCACAATGTCCTCTTCCTCTTCCGATGACTTCTCCGTTTCTTGCATGGAGAATAATGTTGTGTGGGAGAGTTTCTCTTTGCGCAAGTGAACACCTAGTGGGAAACGATGACTAGTGGCGGACCCAGGAATTTATCAGCCCCCGGGCTAAAATATATCATACTAAAACATACATATAAATATTAGAAATTGTCTACACCAAGTAATAATTCAAAAAAGCATACATGAACACATCATTGATACGAGAAGTACCTAGAAAAATACATAACCAAATATAGGTCCATCTCAATGTAATTGAACTATAACAAATTGGTTGAGATTGGTAATAAGATGTCAATGTTCTCTTCATTTTCTCTCTATACCTAAATCGATGTAATTGAACTATAAATTAATAAATAAGTATATCGTATTAAATAAACTATACAAAAATACAACTGACAATAAGAAATTAAATTAACAATAAATTAAACAAATAGAAGTTTTTGTAGTTTAGGGCGTGATTTCTTGCCTGTGGCCGGTGTACGGTGACCCGATGTGCTGATAATGTCTTAATCAGGTGGAGAATTGGTGACCGATCTTTTTCGTTGTCCAGAGAATCAAGGAGACGAGGAGGGCAGAGATTAGCGAGCAGGGGCGGTGCTGCAGCACCCTTACGAACATGAAGAGCCGAGTCATGAACAGAACTGACAAGATCATATCAATAGACGAAAAAACAATCCCGTGAGGGTATCGCACGTAGGCCACAATGTATTAGCCATTTTGGGCCAGCCAGACCTCTAATGGGCTTGTACCTCCACGCAAGTTTGCTTGCTCAATATCTTGGTTGTCATGTACGTTAAGCTAAGTACATGGTCTGGACTGGCATTAGCTACGTACTGAGGGGTATCCCTACTCCATATCCCAAGCCCCGGGATTGAGCCCACCTAGGCAAGGGCCTGGGTCCGCCCCTGATGATGAGGCCATTGCGTTTGCGCTTTAGGAGGAGGGGGACATAAAAAACGAAGAAGAAGAAGAAGAAGAAGAAGAGAAGGAGGAGGAGGAGAAGGGTAGTGGCACCGTCGTGAATGTCGAGATTAATCTGAATAACCCCATCTTCCTCTCGGATAATGAGCGCTCTCTAAGCCCTTTAGGTAGCAACACATCTCCTGCCATCTCGACCAGCAACAACAGTGATGGTGGTGGCAACGACATTGGCAGTGGCACGGTTTAATTTATTCAATGTCAATATCAAATTAGCCCTAATTAACTGACTTTTGTAATGCAGTCAATTTGTAGGGTTATATGAATGAAACTTAGCCCAAATTGACTAATATGCTCATTTTTAAAGTACCCTTTAAAACATAGGAGTAATTGCTCACCGTAAATGAGATTAGGTTGGGACGACAGTTGGAGAGCAGATACAACCTTGAGAAACCGAGATCCAGTCTGGATCACCCATGCGAGAACAGATCCGGCTCGAGTGGTGGTGGCACGGTCTCACCGAGTGGTGGTGGCATGGGGTCGTTGAGTAGAGGACGGGCATGAGCTGGAGAGAAAGAAGATGATTTTGCTCCGGACAGCGAAAGCCGAGGAATTTTATACTTCATCAACCATAACACTGAAGGGAGTATGCCCTAGATCAATCATGAGATGATTATGTAATACGTCTTTGTTCATGTACTTTTCAATAACTCCAACAACGACGTAGTGTGTGGTGCATGAATCAAACCAGCGGCTGAAGTTATTATCGCTACTGTTTCTTTTGATCGTTACTGAATTTTCCAAACCCGTGGACTTACGACCCAGCAGACGGTAATAAGTTACCACTGCCAGTGTTTAGCGAATAGGTAGGGATATATACGCTGGTATCTAAGGGGGTGTCGTGTATTAGTGAGTTCATTCATGTCAATTAGTTGTCGCATAATTGCCATGCGTCAAAACTCAAAACCAACGAACGATAAGCTGTGCTTTCATCCTTGCCGGAATGCCGGTCGTCCCGTCGCCACCATACAGCCCAAAGGAAGGCTAGCTAGCTAGCAAGATGTTACAACACCACGCTTGCAAGCTAAGCCCCCATTACTCGCACACACACATGGAGGGACAGCACACGGCCTTAATTAACTCACCTAGCTATCAACCAACGAAAACAGAACAAAACAAACCACCGTGTTAATCCAATAATACCAAAACATTTCGTGTTAATTGGATAGAAAAAGAATAAAGTCCGCACCATCATAGTGAATCGGATTATGACGGCTTAAATTAAAAGGAAGCACTCATATCTACTACATTTATAAAATAATAAAAAAAGAGTTCATGCCATATTAAAAGAAAGAACTCATGTCAACTACGATTAAGAATTTCATAAGTTTATAATAATAATAATGTCCATGTCAAGTTAAATATCGATACAAATCAAGCCATGTAAATTCACGGGAAATTAGCCTACTCATTTGCATATTATTTTCTTATATAAAACGGTTGTCTACTCGTTGCTAAAACACTTCATCACGAGGCCATGTTGCCTAGAAAAGGCACGGCCGTCCAATTGTGACCAATGGTCAGATCCGGCTATCAATTTAGATAGAAAGTATACATATATGTTGTTGCCTCCACTGGTTAGTGCGGACACGTACGGTGTCGACTTGGTCTTCAGCCTCCTCCCTCAACTAGCTGGGTTTGATTCCAACCTCCAATCTGTTTCTTTCTAAACATCCTCTCTTTTCTTAGCACGCTAAAAAAATTTTAAATAACATAAATATGCAACCATATCTTCATGGCAAGGGTACATAAAAAGTATTTTAAAATTTTATCAAAAAATTTAACTAATATGGTTAACAAAAAATTGAATTAAAGAAATGAACCATACTTCTATGCCAAGAGCACTTTCATGAACCATACTTTAATGCCAAGAGCACCTAAAAAGATTCGGGCATTTTCAGAAATTTAAAAATTCATAAATTTTGAATTAATGAATCATCAGCATGAAAATTTAACAAAATAAAGTATTTAAAAAATGTAACCATATTTTCATGTAATATAGGCCTCAACAAGAATAGGTTAAGGCACTGAAGTTACCATCCACATATCTGTGTGAACAGTAAACTAGCACATAGGATTGATTTGTAATTATTTATGCTACTATATATTCTTAGTTTAGTTGTTACCATATGGGATGAAGGATTCTATCATGATAGTTAAGAATAGATAAGATCATCACTTAGTTGGATTACAATCTGGTAGGGCTATATATATCTGCCATAGCTAGTCAACATTAGCAAAAAATCAATAAAGAGTGGTACTCTATCATCTTCTGCCTTGCAGAAATGTTGCTAACGAGATCCCCTTGCTGTCATTTCCTCTCCATCACTTAGATCAGGCCATAGCATTTGGTATCACAATTGTCACTGCTGTAATGTCTCGCGACAAAGGTTCAAGTCCTTTCAACTCCGAGGAAGATCAAGCCATGATCAAGGACATCCTCGCCAAGATTGATATCATCCAAGATATAGCACCACACCGTAGGACTTGCTGTCATCAACAATAGGTTAGATCATCATTGATGATCGATTTACAAATTTGAAGGAAACTATATATAGGCGTGATGAACCAAAAGTGGAGCCATCCTTGTCGCCACCACCTCCAACAACATCACCACTCCGATGAATCCATATAAGTTGATGATCAAGATGGTTTATGACGTTGAGCATATGACATGACAAGAACAACAACATCGAAGAGAACATCAATGGTGTTGTGTCCTGACTAGACTTATCTTGCCTCGTTTGATGACAACACAATTTCAGGCTGGTCAATGGCGGCAATGACTTCACTTAGCCGAAAGCTTTGGTGTTGCATGACACCATCGTGACACAAGATTGTTCGATGGCATGGTACTAGCTAGCAAGGGGAGCTACACAAATGCTCAATCCAAGATCTTACCTACACACATTAATAGTGTTGCCATCTCGTGGGCATCAACTGATAGTTGAGGACGATTTGTCTCCTCTCGAAGGGTGGAAAAGATGCTTTGCGCATGCGGGCCTCAACTAGGTTAGGATGTTGAAGTTACTGTTAATGTGCATTGTTCACGCGCTTGAACAGTAACAACATACATAATTGCTTGGTAATTACCATTATCTTCTTATTTGAATTGTTACCATGAAATAGGAATTCTATCCTGTTAGTTAATATTAGATAAGATCATCAATTAGTTGAATTATAATCTAGCGGGGCAATATATATGCCCTAGGCAAAATTATTAAAGACAAACAATAAAGAGTCCGGTTCTTTATCTGAATCTTCTGCACTAAGTTCCCCTCGCCGACGTTTTCTTTGCCATCCATTAGATCAGGCCATAGATATTGTGTGGTATACACTGTACCGTAGCTACTAGTGTATATGAGAGTTATTTCTCTTTCCCTAGCAAAAGAAAATGGAATGCATTGCAGCAACTTCAGTCATTGACCACCAAACTGTCTATATGATCAATAAAGGTGGTTGGTTGCACGGGGATGCATACGAGTGACCAGCCGAAGAGGAGAGCAGATCCTCTTCGTTTTTTTATTTAAGAAGCTCCAAGCATACACCATACTCACACACTCACTCCTACCACAAAGGAGCAACCATTTCTCTCCCTCTCTCCCTCTCTCTCTCTCTCTCTCTCTCTCTCTCTCTCTCCCCCACACACAGGAATAACCAAGAACAAGAAGCAGCTAGCTAGCGAAGCCGAGATGATGCTCCGGATCGTCGGTGAAGCTAGGTAATTACCAAGTGTTTGGCGTAATTTCTCCCCCACATTGTTTCTTGCCAAGCTACATGGAGCTACATATATATGCTGATATGCATGTGTTCCTTGTTACTGTCATGTCAACAATGTCATCATCCCATATTGATTTCATAACTGAATAATTAAGTTCATCTTCCCCCCAAAACAACTGTGTGTTCCAGTACAGCATTTTATAGCTCTTCACTAGTCACTCTTAAGAAGTACATGCAATTTTTATACTTTTCTTTTGATTAATTTTCAAGCAAATTAAACTCTGGAAACAATTATAGAAACAAGCTTGCTTGACTTGCTGCAGGAGGAGGGCCGCCGGTGGCGGAAGGTGGCTGTCGGCGGTGGCGGCGACGGGGAGGTAAGAGGATATAGCCCACTGTCTGAAATCTGAATGCTTGCTATATGCTGGTTAATAGGTTTAGTCAGTGCAAGAAATCAGAGACAAACTTTGTATTATCTTGTTCAGAGATCTCTCCAGGGTGTTAGATACCAGGTAAACACACAGCTGTTGCTGCTAGTTGGTCATGTGATTGTGTTGAGAGAGAGAGAGAGAGAGAGAGAGAGAGAGATGTGGGGCTCTGTGTACGTTTGCTTGTGAGTTGGAAGCTCGGCAGCTTCCAAGAACAGTGCAGTGCTGTTTCCAAAGGGCAAGCCAGCCACAGTGCTGCCTGCCAGCCTTTCCCAATACCAAGACCTTTGAGTTAAATACGCACGTATGCTGGATTTGTGATCTAAACCAAACACCTTTATCATCAGACACTGCGAAAAAGGGTTAGATTCTCTTGCATATTTCAACTCACGTTTCATACGCCCTTCGTGTACATTCTTGCGAAAAGATGGCAAGTCTTTCATCATGAATGCATATATTTCTGTAAGTTTGTTTTGGAGAGATGGAAATTTTTCACCATGCATGCATTTCTTTGAGAAGTCATTGCAGATTCCATTCAAGTTTTTTTAACAAAATCATATATGCAGGTTTTTCATCTTTTCTGTAGCATGCATGCATTTCTTTATGAAAAATTGCAATTTTTTTATATGTAATGCGAAGACAGCTAGTTTTTTCCTTGAAAATTTTATTATTTTCTTTTTTTGAGGGGAATTTGCCAACTTCTTGGATGGTTTTATTTCGCTGGTCTTCATTTCTAACTAAATTCTCACAGAAAATATCTATTTTTTTTGTCTTTTTTCTAATTACAACCACAAATCACAGCACGCAAACTTTTCAATTAAATCCACAACAAATATTGCAAATTTCACACATGGTCGGTACACCAACGCAACATAATTTTCTGCAGGCTCGAAGGGAAAATTGCCTTGATAACCGGAGGAGCAAGTGGGCTCGGGAAGGCCACGGCCCAGGAGTTCATCCAGGAGGGCGCCTCGGTGGTCATCGCCGACGTCAACTCCGAGCTGGGCCTCGAGACGGCCGCGCAGCTCGGCCCACGGGCCCACTTCGTCCCCTGCGACGTCGCCATCGAGGACAGCGTCGCCGGCGCCGTGGACACCGCCGTCGCGCGGCACGGCCGGCTGGACGTCATGTTCAACAACGCCGGCGTAGTCGGGTCGCTGGCCGGCACGTCGGAGATGGCCGCCCTGGACCTTGCCCAGTTCGACGGCGTGATGCGCGTGAACGTGCGCGGCGCGGTGGCCGGGGTGAAGCACGCGGCGAGGGTCATGGCGCCGTCGGGCTCCGGCTCGATCCTCTGCATGGCGAGCATAAGCGCCGTCATGGGCGGCCTCGGCTCGTACCCCTACGCGGTGTCCAAGGCCGCCATCGCCGGCGTCGTCCGGGCCGCCGCCGGCGAGCTCGGCCGCTACGGAGTCCGCATCAACTGCATCTCGCCGGCGGCGGTGCCGACGCCGATGGCGGTGGAGACATTCGCGCAGATGTTCCCCGGCGCTGGCGAGGAGCGCGTGGCGGCCATCATCAGGGGCCTCGGCGAGCTCCGGGGCGCGGCGTGCGAGGCCGTCGACGTCGCCCGCGCCGCCGTGTACCTCGCCTCCGACGACGCCAAGTACGTCTCCGGCCACAACCTGGTGGTCGACGGCGGCTTCACCAGCTACAAGCACCTCAGCCTGCCATTCCCCAAGCCACACGAGTAATCAACTGATCAGTGATCACCTAACCATGATCCGGAAGAACCAAAAAAAAGTGTGCTTTGGTGTAGAGGGGTATCTCTGAATCCTGGAATGATAGTGGATTCAGTAGAAAGAAGTGTGGATTTGCAGTTCTTTGTCTGGTCAGTGTGAAGTTGTGTGGATCCTGAAAGATTCAGTCAAAAAGACTATGGAGAAACTTTAAATTAACTGCATGCTCACAAGAAGTTGGTTTAGCTTTGCGCAGCACCTGCATCTAACCATGACTTCATTTGGAGAATGTTGTTTGTGTTTGGTAAAAAGAAGATTTGAATTTTATAACGAAATTGGGCTGGGGTCAGAAATTATGGAAGGGCACCACACTGGATTGGTAGGATCGTACATCTGCCAAACTGAACTACTCCATCCAAAATTCAGCTAAATTACTTACAGTGGCTATATTATTAATGTGGTTGTTTCGTTCAAACTTGTAACGACCATATGTTTTCACACATGCCACTCGCTAGCTGCAAAATGTAATGCTGATTAGGCGCAAGAGTTCCTTTTATGAATTGTGAAACAATGTTCGGTCAGAATTCAGAAACCTTGCAAGGGCACTACACAGGATCAGTAGCATCATCCATCTGCAAACTGAACTGTATGCGTACATCCAAAATTCAGATAATGTACTTGCAGTGACTGTATTTGTAAAGTAGAGATTTCATTCACACTACATGTTACCAGATGTATTGGTCATTTACACGCCAGAGTACATTTTATGATCCCTTACATACGGAAACTTCTGCCAACATTCAGATCTAGACCTCTGCAAAGCCTGCACTATTTTCAGGTTAACAGTAGTCAATTTGTCTGGTCAATATCCTCTAATCATCAGGGAAACTGAACCAATTGCATAGCATGGGAACAAGCTGCTGGTAGAATTACAGATCAGCAGGGAAAGGCTCTGTGCTGGAATATATGCAGTCCGTTAGTGACATTCGACTGAACACCTTCAGAAAAAAAAAAAAAGTTCAGAGCCAGCTTATTCTAGCTGTCGGATGAAGATCAATACAATCAGGCCTGAACACGTTTGCATGATCAACATCATCAGCATCATCATTTTCAGAAGCCCTGTGTGCCCTGTATACTAACAGTGCCGAGAAGTGCCGTGCATGAGGAGCAGGGGGACAACCGACAGTGACAGTGAGTGACCGATTACGGCAAGAAGTTATCAAGACGAGCAGTTGATTGATTCTTGATGATTATTTAACTGTTGCAACAGAGCTTTTATGGACATTCCATGGCCCCAACGACTGATCAATCGTATTCGGCTCGCATGCATGCTCCCATTGCCATGGGGAAAGCTCAAAGCTGGTAGCTGGTTTAAGAAAGAAATATGAATGCTAGAGGCTAGTAAGGACGGTGTGAATATCGTGAAGGATATGGGATGCGTACCTGAAGAAATTAAGGGAAAATTGGATATATTCTAATGCTCATTGTCATGTTTTAAAAATGGGAGGCACTATTTGGCAGGCGCCTGCAATTTCAGCATTTGTGCAGGCACATGCCGTGTACATGTGTGCAGGCCTCGCACAAAAAAATTCCGCTATCGCAAAACATTTTTTTTCTTAATTTATTAATTTAGTTAAATTACTACGAGAAAAAATTTAGTCTAGTACCGTATTCTTTACTATCTTACCCTTCCTTTGCACCCCCACTCAAAAAAAAGGGTGCTCCGGAGGTAAGGACGGTGTGAATATGGGCCACGTACCTGAACAAACTAAGGGAAAATTGGATATATTCTAATGCTCATTGTCATGTTTTAAAAATGGGAGGAACTATTTGGCAGGCGCCTGCAATTTCAGCATTTGTGCAATCACATGCCGTGTATATGCGTGCAGACCTCGCATAAAAAAATTCCACTATCACAAAACATTTTTTTCAATATTGGAAATGTGGAAAAACAGTAGAAAATTAGTGAATTTTTTTGCGCCTGCACGATTTCGCAAATTATACGAGCAAAAAATCTCTCGACGTGAAAAACAAAAAACAAAATAAAATTTATAATATACAGAAAATAAAAGAAATCTATAATAAACAGAAAACAAAATAAATCTATAATAAACATAAAACAAAATATATCTATACAAAAATCGAACTCGCACAAAAAATTCCACTATCGCGAAGCGTTTCTTTCATAAATGCAAATGTGGAAAAACAGTAGAAAGAAAGTGGAATTTTTTGCGTCTGCATGTTTTGGCTAATTGTAGGTGCCTGCAAAATAGTAATTGCGTTTAAAAAGATGGAGTCTCCATGTGTCAATGATAGCTAGGTGGATACTTATCTCTTTTGTAGTTGTTAATGCACATCTCTGTAACAAACCGTACCACACGCTTGTGATATTCAGCCATATACTCCTTCCTTTCCAGTATGTAAGGCATAATTTGATTTTTGTGAATACCAAGGAGACCATGTATAGCACCTGTGATTCCAGATTTGCCCCTAATTAATTGCCTCTAATTAATGAGATGATTTTTTTTATCAGCGCTCATACAGGGAAAGGAAATATCAGCAAAAAACAGTAGAAAGAAAGTAAAATTTTTTGCGCCTGCACGTTTTGGCTAATTGTAGGTGCCTGCAAAATAGCAATTGCGTTTAAAAATATGGAGTCTCCATGTGTCAATGATAGCTAGGTGGATACTTATCTCTTTTGTATTTGTTGATGCACATCTCTGTAACAAACTGTACCACACGCCTGTGATATTCAGCCATATATAACACGATCACACGACCTTGAGAGAGATGATAAAGCTTCCCTAGTTTTAGGTTTTCCTCATATGGTATCACACCCAACTATGGTACAATTGTCAAGCTTTGTCAAGCTGTTTGTGCAGATAGACACTAACCAGAACGACAAGGTCGTAAAGACGCAAAATCCCGGGCCCTGTGGCCGGCGGCTGACCAACAAGTGTTAAGTTATTTGTTATCATCTCTATCTCGTGAGATTCTGACATAGGTGTGGACCTGTTTATGGGTGGCCCGGCCCGGAGAGCCCGGCCTGAAAAAGCCTGACCCAACCGGTGCATCGGGCCGGGCTTGGACCTCGATCTGAAGCCCGGCCGCCGGGCCAAGCTCGGGCCCGAGAAAAGCGTGCGGTAAGCCGTGGCCGGGCAGGGCCTCCGGGCTTCGGACCGGGCTTTTGGGCTTCGGGCTGGGTTCGGGCTTGAAACCGGCACCCGAAGCGTCAGGCCGAGCCGGGCTCGGGCTTGGAAATGGTCCTGCGGGACCGAGCTTTTCCAAGCCCGGCCTGAAACCCGGCCCGGCCCAGCCGATGATCAGGTCTACATAGGTTTTTCCTTAACGAGTGCACGACAATTCTAAAAGGTTTTGGAGGACATTTTTTCCTTCCATACTCGCACAGATTTGTCAGCACCTACAATGCGCTGACGACAACCCTAATGGCGACATGAAAGTTGTGGAGTATGTATCCAATATGAAATCTTTTGGAGACGAGATGGCATCGGCTGGCAAGCATCTCGATGATGAAGAGATGGTCTCATATCCTTGCCGGCTTTAACGTCGACTTCAACCGTCTCGTGTCCACGGTGGTGGCATGGGTCAAGCCCATCACTGTGGGCGAACTCTATGCTCGGATGTTGATCTCCGAGATGCGAATGGATCTACTCCCAATAATTTGTGAATTCAGTTATTTGCGGTAGACGCTTTCAACAGTGAGAACGCTGACCAAGTGGGCATGGTCTTGGAGGCCAAGGTGGCGGGCTGAGGTAATAAACGTCGAGGACGTTCCAATGGGACAAGTCGAGGGAACTACAATAATACACATCATCGACTGACTTACCAACTATGCAACAAAGTTGGCTATGTGGCTATAAACTACTGGAATCGGTTTGATGAAAATTTCACTCCAAAGAGAGGAACGTCGGTGCTACTAGAGGTTACTATGGTATGCCTACCTATCGGTATACAAACACAGGAGCCTATGCAATCTATGCAAGTTGGATGTGTAGAACACGTTTCTTTATGGTGTTCTAGAGGAGGATCTGTATATGAGGCAATCATCAGGATTAAAGAAGTCTATGCCGCACTATATCCCTTGGAAGATCACCTTGTCATTGGAAACAGAAAAACAAACTTTACTTGCGTACTAATATAATGCTATGGATAGAAACTAATGTAGATAACGTGTGACACAAGTAGCTTATCTTTAACAATCATCTCTCTAAGCATCTATTTGTGTCTTCTTCACCCAGTTTCATCCTGATTCTTTCAAGCATCTCCATGAACTTGATTCTTCCAAGTAATTTCGTCAAACACATTTATTTATGGTGTTCTAGAGGAGAGGATGTGTACATGAGGCAACCATCAAAATTTGAAGAAAAGCGATCGTCATAGTGCACCACACATTTTTGCCGACTTTTTGCCACACATTTTTGCCCGTTGTTTTCTCATGGGAAACGACAAATGGAAAATTCATTTGTTTTTCCTGATGCTTGCACGATCTACCTCCCTCGCCAATGCTGTATGCCCGGAACATCGATGCTTTAGGTCTGAATTGCATGAACAATTAACGATCATATATATATATGCTTGGAACATCGGTGCTTTATGCTAATTGCATGAACAACGATGCATTATGCGTGAATACATGAAAGTATGAATCCAATCAAAATCGGGATGAATTTTACTCGTTTCTCACATAACACTAACCGTCACAAGTCATTTGTTCGTTGCAACTTGTAACGCGCGCCCATCCCATTTGAATGAAACTAGCCAACCTAATATATGCCATCCCTATATACATACATATTTTCTCGGAGCACATCCATAGTTCTACATCAACTTACATATCATATCCTTCCTTTACTTTGATTTAGAAGTGAAATGAGATTTTGGAGAGAACTAAACTCGCAATTATATTACAATACACTGAGCTCAAGCTACTCAGCCAGCTCAATGCTCAATGAATTAGCGCACATATAGTGTAACAGGATTATGATAGCTCTACCCGATATTTTCAAGTAGTCGAACAATATCCATGACATAAATTAGAGATATTTGCGCAACCTTCTCAGTGAACACACTTGTCGGGCACAACAATTCTAAAAGTTATCGGAGGACATGTTTTCCTTCCAGACTCACACACGACCTGTCAGCACCCGCAATGCGCCGACGACAACCCCCAAAGGCAACATGAAAGTTGTCGAGTACATATCCAATATGAAAGCTTTGGAGTTGAGATGGCATCGGCTAGCAAGCTTCTCGACGATGAAGAGATGGTCTCGTTCATCCTTGTCGGCCTCAACGTCGAATTCAATCCTCTCGTGTTCGCGGTGGTGTCGCGGGTAAAGCCCATCGCTGTGGGCAAACTCTATACTCAGATGTTGATCTTCGAGATGTGAATGGATCTACTCCTACATTCATCTTAATCGTTTGTGAATTCAGCTATTCACGGTGGACACTTTCAATAGCAATGACGCAGATCGCGTCGGCGTGGCCGTGGAAGCCAAGGCGGCCTCCATGGTAATCAAGGTGGAGGACGTCCCGGTGGTGGAGGTTAAGAAAACTGTCGTGACCCCAGTACTTGTACAGGGAGTACCACACCATGAGGCGATACTAGGCCCAGGCTAGTATCTCATGATGGACAATTCGGGGATATATCACAGTGCTTAATAACTAGATTTAAATAATGGTTCAAAATGTAGCATCATTTGCTATTACATTAAGAACATGCATCCCTGTTTAACAGTTCATCAAGATCCAAATAAAAGGGAAATAATAATATCAGAGTAGCGATAATAAACTGCCACGATATCGAAGGTGTCAACCCGGACACCACAGGTAGACTTGCGCACCTCCCTCAGAACCCTCCAGGTTCTGGCCATAATCTCAATAACAAATACATCCGCGATAGGTATAATGAGTACGTGGCTACCTAGCAAGCAATCCTTAAATATGAATGCAAGGGCAATGATAGGGGATATGTTGTTTTACACTAAAACCTATCTCTAGTCAAGTTTTAGTTGGCAAGATTTTACTAAGTGAATGCATGCTGTCTACACAATACCGATGATCATCAAAGGAATGTGCAATCTCACATCAGGCCAATCCCAGCCTACACTAGTCAATTTCAATTATGAAAATGGTGGGATTACATGTGAAAACCTCTCGCCCCGTGCATAACTGTAGACACGGCTATCATGATAGTTTTAACTCCGCAGAGTGTGTACACATTCACCACTAGTCCCGTCTCACCCCGAAGAAGATACAATGCAAGACTGTTCCAACCCACTACACCCACCACTTCGCCTGCCCTTTCTTTTGATTTCCCCAACCCCGCCGGTGCCCGTCGCGGTAGGGCGCCTACTACTTCTGTACACAACCCAGGGGCGTTCCCCATTTAAGCCATTCGGTCTCAGAGACGAACCCGCCCCTCAGGTAAGGTCCGGTTCCGTACCCTAGGGCGAAAGTATCGAACCGTAATCGGACAAGTCGCGAGCAAGTGGTTAGTGGGTTTCGTAGGGTACTAGGCTAGGGCCGAAGGCACAAGTGGCTGTACTGTTTAGTTTGGTCTAGCATGTCGCAAGCTTTAGTACTTAGAAGAGGAGACCTCCATACCACAACCACAACCCAGAAATCATCTCGACCGGGTCTCCTCTAACCAACCACACATTGATTTTAGTTGATTAGATTTTAACCAAAACACATCGAAGCCTCGGCTCCGCCGTCTCATTTTAATAAGTGAATAACCAATGCAAACTACCACCTAGTCAAAGGATAGGCTATGGAACAATAGAGAGGTTCATTAATCAAGGCTACACATGATAGTAGAAGACTAGCATGATCAGGTACACACACTAGTCTAATATGAATGCAAGTAGCAGTTATAAACGAAAGACATAAACTGAAATTGTAAACATGGGATAGGAATATGCAAACTAGTGCTTGCCTTCGAAGAATTCGGAGCCTTGCGAGTCTACGGCAACTTTCGGGCAGCAATCCTCGCAACAGTCGCAACATGAATCTACGCGTAGGAAAGAAACAATAAAGAACACCAAATTCAGTACAGAGAAAATAGTTAATAAAATATTTAAAAATTATAGGGATTAAATAAGATTTTTTGGCTCTGGAATTATCCAATTTGGAGTTATAGAACTCCCTAAACAATTCGGAGAAGATCTGACAAAAATAGGAAATTCCCTGAAAATAAAAAAAATAAAAACTCTAATGGGCTAGACTCTCCCGCATGGCCTACTCCCTCTCTCTCCGCGCGCACGACCCAACCGGCCCAGAGGCCGCGCGGGGGCTGGCGCCGATAGGTGGGACACACCAGTCCACGGCGCACAGTGCTGATAGGCGGACCCCACCGTCTAGACGGGGCGGCAGCGCGGAGCGGCGAAGGGACGCGTGGTAGCCGACGATTGGGGGCGATGGCGGCAGTGACTGACCAATGGGGCCTATGGCTTTGCTGGGCCCGCTCGTCAGCGACGTTGGCTGGAGTGGTGTGGGGTGCAGCGACGACAGCGCTGGTGGGGCCGAGGGACGTGCGTCGGCTCGCAATGCAGCAGCGGCGCGTGACGCGTGTACCCATGCGGGGTGGCGTGGCAGCAGCGGGTTGGTCCCATGGGTCGCGCCGGTGGCGCTGTCAGCGAGGTAGCCAACATCGATGTCGGCGGCGGTGGCCGTGGGAGCAGCAGACCTTCGGCGAGCAGTTTCTCGGGTTAGGAACCTCAATTTTGGGCGCTCTTGGTACCGTTGGTTTCGTCTCGACGAGATCTAGGACATTCTAAATGCTCACCAAAACTTGGGTATTGGAAACCGGCGAGATCTCTTCGGGAAGCTTTGTGGAGGTTAGGGTTTGTGGCTAGGGCTCCAACTTGAGGCTCCACGAGTTGTGAACATCAAGAGGGGGTCTTGGAGGATTTATATAGTGCTGGAAGAGGGGTGGATTCGGCCAGGTTGAGATAGGAAAGAATTAGAAGGTCTAAACCTACTCGGATTATAATTCGGGACTTGCTGAATTAAGATCCCGAGCTTCCTTGCGACTTTGCGGCCGAAACTTGAGGAGCAGGTTATTTCGGGCTTCCAGAACACTCCCCTATTTTTGGAAAATTTGCGTATTAGTATTTCTCATGATTTCATGTCAAATAACTCCTAAATGGGGCCTTTTCAGGCTTAATCCGGAATTTCCAGTAAACCCAAAATATTAGGGAAAGATGAGAGGTGCATTTGGGGCCTAGGACACATATTGCCATGGCCTTATTCCAAATTCTAAGTAGGTCTCGAGCATAAAATAGCCCATCGGAGACTTAAAACACTAGGTTTTGATAAATTTCGATGAGGATAAATAATGAAATTGAATGTATCTTATTTTTTTTAAAAAAAACTTGGGACACCTAATAATTTTATTAGGATGTCGCATACACTACAACAATACATGTCCTCAACTGACCTGCCAACTATGCAACAAGGTTGGCTATGTGGCTATAAACTACGGGAAATGAAAATTTCACTCCAGAAGAGAGAATTGCTGATGATGCTATAGGCTACTATGGTATGGATACCATTGGTATATAGATTTAGGAGCCTACGCCGGTTAGATGGCGCAAAACACACATTTCTTTATGGTGTTCTAAAGGAGGTTGTGTACATGAGTCAACCACTAGGATTTGACGAAAAAGTTTATGCCACACTTTTTTTGTAAGCTAGACAAAGCACTGTATAGATTAAAATGAAGCCTAATATTCTTAGCTAAGTACAGAGTTACAGTGACTTGGTTTTTGTTCATCCAAGACCGACACCTCTATCTTCTTCTATAGAAAAGGGTTTGTTGAGATGTTTCCGTTAATATATGTTGATGACATAATGGTAAGGTCATCCCCAATGGGGACTATTCACACTTGTTTTTCACTATTCATCTATATTTATGTCTCTTATAATTTTATTTTGCTACAGTATTGAGCTAGCCTAATTTATGCTCCATTGGTGATGCCCTAACTATGTCATCACAGATGCAATGCGTGTTCTACTTGGAGATTTCATGGGTGAATTTGCTCTCAAAGATCAAGGGGATCTACAATAATTCCTTCGAATTGAGGTCAATAAGATACGAGACGGTATTTTGTTGTCACAAAATAAATATGTTTTAGATATAATTAAACGAGTTGGTACGCTTGGTTGAAAGCCGGTTAGCACCCCCATTATCCACCTCTAGAAATTGTCAGCTCACGAAGGAGATGTTTTAGAGCCTGAATGCATCTAGATACAGAAGTGTAGTTGGAGGATTGCAATATTGGACGTTGACTACTTGACATATCCTTCTTAGTTAACAACGAATGCCAAATTTTTTCATTCTCTTACAAAACTTCTTGGGCTTCAGTAAAGAGAATATTGAACTATGTTAAACATACGCTGAAGTTAGAATTAAGAATAAACGAGCACGGTGACCCGCGCATTTGCGTAGCTAGATTTTTTTAAAACTAAAATACATTTTTTAGAAGTAAGCTCTAATACAATTTAATTTCAATTAGAAGGGAGATACTTTTCCTATCCAGCCATATAGAACTTGGTTATATCTACTATGGTATGTCTAATTTAGAAAATATATTAATAATTATGATCTCATTAGATGTAGTACACCATTATATTTAACACAACCACTATATTTATCTTATCTCTACCTATCGGCGTATTTCAGTTGACAGGTTTTTCTGGGACCTAATCCGGTTATTCGGCAGTGAGGGTGTGCGTAGCTAACTTGCTCCTCTCCTCTCTCTTCGGCGCAAGAACATGAGAACAGACACTATGATTTACCCAGGTTCAGGCCCTAATCCTGCTCAAGTCTCTTACAACGTGCGAACCGGCCAATCTCCGAAGGGTTCAATCTTAGGAACGTGCTGGCATGGGCAGCAACGTGCTAAGCAATGTGCATTAAATGATCCTACCACTATAGCCATCATTCCTTCGGTGCTAGTCTTCGCCGCCATATCTCTTGCCCTGCCCTATCAACGGGACAAGATGGATAGGACAGAGCGGCCCGCCTACCCCAAGCACCTTTCTCTCACACTGTAGCAGGCGTGAACGGGATGGCTACGCCCACATTGTAGCTGACATCACTAGCGGGGCGAGGGCAAGCATGCCGTCAGACCCCCTGAAGACCCGAGCTAGGCAGCTAGAGGGGGTAAATAGACGTTACAAACTTTTTACACTACCGTTTTCACCAAACCCGAACAACTTGACAATTATGTATACCCATAGCATGCATGATTAAGAGCCATGAAATATGTGGGAATTTTTTTATTCACAACCCTGGTTGTCAAGTGTCCAAAAGAGAGGAATCAATTCAAAGCTTGCTTTGAAAAAGAAGATCAAGCCAAATGATTAAAGTGACTTTCAGAAAGGCAAAAACAGATTTGTTCTCACTTGGAGTAGATGGATGATGGCTTTCTAGTGCTATTTAATTTTTCGGAATTTTTGTCTATTACATAATTTTTCATTAGCAACTTAGCTGAAAATCTCCTCAAAACTCTCTGTAGAAAAAATATGAAAATTCAAACAACACAAGCTGCTTTCTGGAAAGCAAATGCAGATTCTTCAGAGTTTGTTTCTACTAGGAGGAGATGGATGGTGGCTTTCTGGTGCTCTTAGATTTTTGGGAATTTGTGTCCCTATGTAACAATTAGTTGTAAAGCACCATGCCAAAAATCTCCTCAAACATCCTTTCATAGAAAATATGAAAAATCAAACACCACGAGCTGTCAAGAACTTCGAGCTGAAAGTTTGATGCTCGGTTTTCACCTATAGCTCTCAAATGGAGAAACCAATGAACGTAAAATTTTTACCATAGATGGGTATGTGAGTCACACATCTTTTTCAACTGCAATCGGCCCAAAATGATGTTTCTAGATTTTTCTATGAGTCTTTTACTGACTATTGCGCGGATGAAAGTTTCTGGACAGATTAGCAACAAGTCAAGAACTTGATCTCTTGTCTCTCATATAGTTACAAAGTGTGCATCTCCACCATTTATTTGAGGATGAGTGGTGTACAACTCACACACTACAAGACACACTCCCGAGAGGGAATATTCTTCGTATCTTTGCAGCTTCCTCGGTCTTCAGCCCAAGCTTGACCCACCGGTCAGATCAACTTTGCCACCAGGTTACCGACGCCGTAGCGTCCAGCTGCCTCGGATTCCTTCCTATGTCTAAGCTTCTCGATTACACCAACTCATGTGATCACCAGGTCAGCAAACCCGGTCGCCTGCATACCTCCGGACACACCAGCCTCTAGCTGTCCCCGCGAAGCATCAGCCACGTACCCGCCAATATCTACATCACTGAGGTGAACACACGCGAAACCTACACACCTTACCTCACCTGCAAGGTTAGTCCATCACAAAATTATCAACATCATAATCCCTTCGTGACATCATAATTAGCAAGCCCTAACACACCACGTGTCAGATTAACAAATTTCACCGGACCTCGTCCGATCAAAACTATTACCTTGCCCAAGCTCAGCACAATGGTCCGGTTGCAATTCCACGGCAATTTTCACAAATGCACCATTTAAAATTCTTTAAAACACTTCAAATTCCATCTTGTCAACATATATTTATCATCAAACCGGGGTACCCTCCACATAGGTCTCAACGCCCCTGCCTACTTTCAGACCCGTTCCGTCGCATTGAATGATCTGGATTTGGTGTATCCCAGAGAAATACTTAGCAAGGAAGTTTTCTTGCACCTTCGTCCTGTATCCCTAACAGTGGGACCGCGCGCCCCTGCTGCCACTACGCGCGCACCCATCCGTCTGCTCACCGGGCGCCGCGTGTCCTAGTTGCCCGACGCCTGGGGCCTCGTCGCTCGCCTGTGCGTCGGACGCCACGCGTTCTGGTCGCCCGACGCCTGGGGCCTGGTCGCCTGCCCGTGCGTCGGACGCCACGCGTCCTGAACAAACAACTTTGAATCTTTACCTTATTTAGGCCCGATGTTGTTAAGTATGGGGTACTCCCTAATTGGACTTCGGTCCCACACGGCGGTGGAGCGGGAGCACACCTCGGTATCACTACCTTTTTTGTTTTTTATATTATCTTTATTGTTGTTAGCGTGACTCATCATGCTATCATGGATTATAGCGCCAAATTATTCCCTTTTGGCTCACATACATAGTGATTCCATTGGTTTTTATATATGTTCTTATTTTATTTTTTAGTTAACCATTTTTTATTCTAATAGTTGATATAAGCTCATTTTCTAGTGTCGCAGTAGATATGTACCATTTCTATTTATTATCCAAAACTTTGATTTCATTATTTTAATATAGTGTATGTTCACTATTTTTCTTATCACGTAGTTCATATGGACTTATCCCTATTTTCTAATTTTCATTGTTTTTATCGTAGTTTTCATTGATTTTTTGTTGTGTTGTAGTTTGTATGGATACTTTTATATTATTTTATTCTATATTGTCGTGACCCCAGCTTTAGAAGGATCCACTCATGATTGATGCTAGTACCGGAGATCAATGCTAGCAACTCATGAGCGACAGTTATTGAACATCATCACATAGTCACATATAACTAAGAAAATAACATACTATGTAAAAGTAATAGTCGCACAACCACTTATTACAATAACTTAACTAAGATAAGATAATATTGTCCATACTAAATCAGAGTGCAAAAGTCCGAATATGCAACGGAAAAATAAAGATGTGATGACGCTCCAATCCGACCCTTGAGTGTCAACTAGTCTTGATCAAAATCCGGGGTAGTTTTGTTTTCTGAGAAAGGATCCTCCTGAACCTGAAGATAGACCGGACCTATGTTATCTCCTGAATACAAATTTATCCGTGATATGTATAATGAGTATACGGCTACCCAGTATGAATCCTTATAATGATGCAAGGATATAAACAAGGACAAGTGGCTATTTTACATAAAAACCTACTCTAGTCAATTTATTTAAAGTGTTGTAAAACAATTTGGTAGAGCAATTAATATTAATAGAGATTTCTCAACAGAAACACGCAGAGCTCAGCTTCCCAAAGCCCCTTCGTAGAACAAAGCTGCCTTGAACAACTCAAATGACACCAACCCAACAGGTTAAATTGTTAACACATGAAACTACCATGTGCGACCTTCCTCCCTTCCCATGACCGTGGGAACGACTATTATGATTGTTTTAACATCTACAAAGTGTAACACTCTTTACCCATAAGCCTAATAGTACTTTTATGTCTTGTCTCTTCCTTAGGAGCTTATACCAAGTAACGATACAAGGCGATTCATTATTTCCTTCTGTTAACATCGATACCCCTTTAAGGTTTTGACACTATGGGCCCCCCTCTTGAGCCAGCAGACCCTTGTGTCTGATCTTTTTAAAGCACCGTGGGTTAACAGTTTTCCCTAATTACTAAGTCAGGACTAGCACATGTTGGCCGACATGTCATAGCTAGCACTTATGGTTGCGCTTGTTTGGTTCGGCCGGATAAGCACACACTAAGGGTTCTTAGACCAAGGTGACTACCTCCACCACATAACTCATGCCAACAATACCACCCGACTTGACACCTTTAGTCAACACACGCCATGTAGATTTGAGTTGATTAGGTTATTAAAAGGAACTTGGCATCTCCAATCATACTAAGTCACAAGAGCAATTAAATAATGATGAACCTAATCAATTAGCAACAGACGAGCACTAGCATACTATGCACAAGGATAGTCTAGGAAAATAACTAAGGCAGCAAGAAAGAGGCTAGATTCATAGAGCCAATGACGCTATGTGAATATATTTGGTTTCTACCCGAGCCCATCATTTTATGCATGAGATAAATAAGTAAAAATAGTAAACATGTGAATTATTGCAAAAAAGGAAGCAAGATGCAAACTATCTTGCCTTGGGAATATTCTGAATCCTGGGGACCTCCTCCGGATGGATCCTGTAATCCTCCCGAACAGTGCACACATGAACGATCTACATGTATATGCAATTTTAGTAGAAACAACAAGCAATTGCACAAAACATGTAGCCCGTAAAAGTATATAAAAGGATATTTGTGAGATAAAGATAATGGCTTTGGAATCATCTAATTTGAAGTTCGGATACTCCCTAAACAATTCATGCAAGTTTTGGGTAAATCACAAACTCTCAAAAAAGAATAAACCGATTCAAACCGGGTTAACAAACTAAAGAACGGTGGAACCGGCGGCTGTTTCGAGAAGATGCAAGCGTGCGCCCGGGTAATAGCGATGGCTGCGGTACACGTGGTGGTGTCTGATTTGCGGCGCAACGCATCAACTGGCACGGCGACAACGCGTGGCGCAGGGGTGCAGTGCGCACGGGCGCGGGTGGGAAGAGTGGGACGCATGGCATCATTTACTATAAAATTCATTTATGGACCCTTACCATAAAATTTTGGCTGCATTTTGAAAAGTTTTAGATCTTTGGATTTTTTTTAGCTTGCCAAAAAACATTGGATTGAAAGAAAGGAATATGTTTTTATTTGATTTTTCTATGCTTGTTTCAAATTTTTAAACGAATATAATTTTTAGGTACCCCTACCATAAAATTATGATCCAATTTGGTTTTTAGCATGCTACAAAGTGTAATAAAAATTTTAAAAAGAGGCCAAAGCTGGGGATTGAACTGACAAACTTTGCGTTGCACTAAGACTAACAGGCCAACTGAGCTAAGCATTGTTTGTTGTTGAGACATGGGTATGTGGCATAATAGGTAGATAGATGAGGAAAGGTGGGAGAGAAAAAGCTGGGGAAACGGGAGGCGTTGGGACTTAAGCTCATGACTTGTGGACTTTAACCCAACCCTGAAGACCACCAGGCCAAATACACCGAGATGTTGTGGCTTGGAAGGTAAAAAAAAATGTTTAATATAAACGGACATCCGGATTTAACCCTGGGCCACGATCAAAACAGTTGTGGTTGAACATAATGACGCGGACGCACCGCGCAACGACACGGCACCGAGGACATGTGCAGCCAGGTAGCTTCTCAGCGCTAGCGCTTTAATATATGGAAGATAGATGACCTATTTTTAGGTTCTTTCTCTTTTTTTGCGTCCTAAAAAACAAGTAATGAAAAGAAAGAAATAATGGATTAACTGCGTTACCATAAAATCTTGATCTATTTTCTATTTTTTTTAGTGTTTTTCCGCATGGTAAAAAAATCCTATGGTCAAATCTTGGTCTATTTTCTGTTTTTTATTGTTTATCGCATCGGAAAAAATTCTGGAAAAGAAGTTCAACAAAATGGGATTGGACCATAAAATTTTGGTCTACTTTATGTTTTTTTTATTTTTTTCACATTGTGAAAAAATCTTATGCTAAAATCTTGGTCTATTTTCAGTTTGTAATTGTTTTGTCGCCTAGGAAAAAAATTTGCACAAAAGAAAACGGAACCCACCTACTACCACTATGGCCTTTGTGCGTTACCAGGTGAGTTACATGCTATTGCTGCCGTAGAATGGAGAAAAGAGGTACAAAAAAAAAGGGTGGAAGAGGAAAGGAATTAAAAATGTAGGCTAAAATGTGGAGGAGCCGGAATTCGAACCGCGGCTTGCCACTGTTAGGAAGCGCTGGAAAGCAGTTGAGCAATCATTCCTCTTTGCTCTGTTTTTAGCGACAAAAATTATTATATATATAAAGTACAAAAGGAATCTCAGATTTAACCCATGATCGCGATCGAATGGCTGTGGCGGAACACAGCGACGTGGCCGCAGTGCACGACGAAACGGCATCGAGCACACATGTCGTGCGGCGGGATGCAACACTAGCGCGTTGTATATGTAATAGATTTATCCAATGGATATTGTCCAACAACTTAAAGATATCAGGTAGAGCTATCATAATCCAGTTACACTGATGTGGCCATAATTCATAGAATGTCCGAGTAGCTTGAGTTCAATGTATTATAATATAGTGTGTTTGTTTTGTAGCCCTGTCGTAGCCAAATAAAAATGATAAATAAAAATTCAAAAAATTCAAAAGTATTTAAAATGGATTGCATATGATTTTATATGAATTATAAAATTTATTTCATATGAACCGGATGAATTTTACAGATTTTTATAAAGCATTGCACGAACACATACAAACAACGTTGCACCTGGCGCTAACCTGTTGACACCCAAATTTGGCAGAAAAATCGGATATGGTGAAATGGCTAAATATATCGGAATTATTGGGCCGAATCCGAAAATAGGCATCATTGGCAAAGAAGAAAAGCTTATTGAAGAATACCGATAGTTACGAGACTCTGGGAGAAATACGCTCTGATCGGAAGATATCTTTCGCGACGCGGTAAAATAGGTCGTATCGGTATTGAATTTGTAATAGTATAAATAGGACCTTAGGTCTCGTCGATACGATATACATCATACACGAACACAACTACTTTCTCGAATCCGATCGACCTCGTCGAAAGGTTTCAACTCACAGGTAGAGCTATCTCGATGGGATAATCGATTCTCTTCTTGTAACCCACATGCATGGCTGTATCATCTTGATCTCGTGTATACAAAGCATGTTAAACTGTCTCGGTTTTTACCGATCTTTAATGTGTTCTCGCATATTGCACTGTCTCTATTTAATCGATCTATGATGTGTGTTTATCTTGCAATGCCGATTGTCAAGTATCTTGTGTGCTTTCCTGAATCTGATATATGCGACTGTCTCGTTCAATCGATCTTGCGTATACCCTGTTTAGGATTTTGCATGTGTAGATATTTGCCGATTAGTATTGCATTTACCTTTATTAGTCTTGGACCTTTAAATCGGTTTATTGGTTTACATCTTGCTTCAGATTTGAATACTGTCTTGGCCTAACCAATCTATTCAATCTATTCCTCGGTTTAATCTAATACATTGATACGAAGGTTTATTACTAATATTATATAAAAAATACCAAAAAGAAGTATAAGATTTATAATTGAATGATTATTTACATTTAATTGCTCTATCAGGCATTAAGCCGATAGATCCTGTAATCGGGTTATTTAAAGCCAATTCGAAACAACCTGATCTGGCTATTTTAAAACCTGATCTAAGTCACTGACAATTTATTCCTTGTCAATTTACAGGTCAAATTTACTGGCACGCTTGGTTCTTGGTTGCGACACAAGCACAGACTTGACTCTTCCACACGTGTGTTCGCGAAAAGCTCACTTTTTGTGTCAACATATTTTTTGGCACGCTCGGTGGGACCCCAAGAATCAAAATCAACAGGATGACGCGCATCGATGCCGAAGCGGCGTTGGAGGCGCTCAACCTCGCTGCTGAGGCAGTGACATTCGATGAATTGAGCCCTGATCAGAAAAGAGAAGTTGAAGATAGGCTCGCTGAAATCCATGAAGAAAACAAGAAAGAATGCTTACTGGCTATCGGAAAACTCGTAGTGGCTAGATTACGAAGATTTCTATTGAAGATCCACTGCTCACTGGAGATTTTTTCGAAGTGATAAGAGATCAGATTAAT
This sequence comes from Raddia distichophylla, assembly GCA_005191435.1. Taxonomy (NCBI): domain Eukaryota; kingdom Viridiplantae; phylum Streptophyta; class Magnoliopsida; order Poales; family Poaceae; genus Raddia; species Raddia distichophylla. Next base: position 1,140,554 of record SPJY01002156.1, on the reverse strand, counting down.
AGCTTTGTTTACCGATCGATGCTGGATCAGTCATCGGTTTTAGGGCGAATCGTCCAAGAGGGGACTAGCGCCGCGCTACATAACATCATGACTGGGCAAGCTCCTCAAGGGAATCGGAATATATTGCAAGGGATGAATTTGGGAAACCAGTATCCAGCTTATACTCAGCCAGGGGCATCACATGCTGGGACCTCCCAACCAAGTCCTTCATTGACAATCAATCAAACTCCGATTCAGATGATACCGAACAATCAGGCTATAGTCCCGGTCCCAGATCCGATTTATCAGCCGATTAATCCCAGGATGAATGAAAACCTGGAAGAGATGACGAGGAACCTGGTTTACAACATGATGAAGCAGTGCGGGTTCAACACTCCTAAAATTGCTCCGCATTATACTATGCCGTATCCATCGGCTTTCAATAAAATAGAATTTCCACATAAGTATCGAGTTCCCGACTTCGCAAATGCCAAATTCAGTGGGAGCGATAACAGCACTACGCGCGAGCATGTCGCTAGATTCCTTGCGCTGTGAGGAGAGGCTGCATCAAAGGATACTCTCAAATACCGATTATTCCCACTGTCGTTATCGGGATCGGCATTTAATTGGTTCACATCACTTCCTCCAAACAGTATCACTTCCTGGCCGAATCTGGAGAAGAAATTTCATGAGTATTTTTATTCTGGAGAAAATGAAGTAAGAATTACCGATATCATGATCATTAAACAGAAGTTTGGAGAATCGGTAAATGACTATCACCGTCGATTCAGGGAGGTGAGAAACCGATGTTATAGCCTTTCACTGCCTGACAATGAGTTGGCGGAATTGGCTTTCAAGGGATTACTACCCGTTAATCAGAGGGAAGTGGGCAATCAGGAATTTGCTGATATTTCACATCTGGCTCACAAGATCGCACTGTACGAAAGCCGATTCTCAGATAATTCATACCCAGGTAAGAAAGAGTATCGGAATAATAACAATAATAAGAGTAAAGATAAAGCCGTCAACGTTGTTGATACTGATGAGATCGAAGACTCAAAGGACTCCGATACTGAGGATGTCGGTGCTTATGTTATTGAATGGGTGAATAATAAGAAGGAATTCGAGCTTGGGTGGATCAAGCCGAAAGGCTCTGAAAAGAGCAAATATTCTTTTGATACATCCAACTGTGGTCGGATATTCGAACATCTGCTATAGGAAAAGCAGATTTGGCTTAAGCAGGGCCATGTAATTCCTCCACTCGAAGAGCTGACGAAGCGAAAATATTACAAATGGCATAATTCTTACTCGCACGCTACCATTGAGTGCAACGTGTTCAAGCAAGTGGTGCAGAAAGCGATCGAGAACGGACAACTTCGATATCAAGGTAAAAATTCGCAAATCGATACAGAACCGTTCCCAATCGGTTTTGTTGGAATGGTTGATGTCAAAAGGAAAGCCGATGATTCCGAGAGTTCCAATCGGTTTAAAGTACTTGTTGGCTCTAAGAAGATTGTGGTAGAGGAGAGGCCAGAACTAAAATTCCGATCAGCAGGCCGACGAGGTGGTGAAAGAACTGGCGAGTGGCGCGAGGTGAAGCGCGGGCAAAATTATAATCCGATTTCCAAGCCAAGGCCAAAGCCAACCTTTGATCAGCTATTGAAAAAATATGACCGGATGGCTAAGGAGACACCTCGTAATAGCGATAAATCGAATACTCCTGAAACTGTTCAGAGGAAATCAAAGGATCAAGATTGGGAGATGGAGCATTGGGATTGTCCTTTTTTCCGATATGCTGGAAAGGAAGGATGTCGTTGCCTACTCTGGAGAATTGTCCAATGAACCACGCGTTTATTCCACCTAAGAGAGCATCAGTAAAAGATCGGCTAGTGTTTCCTAGTGAAAAAGCCGATGATATCCCGATGAATAAAAATACCGATGTGCATCAGCCTCCCAAGGTGTCGTTGCCACAGTGGTGTCCAAGTGGAATCACGAAGTCTCAGAAGTGGCGCTTGCAGCGGATGAGAAACACTGGGGCAAAAGAAGCAGAAGCTGAAAAATTCAGGGATGCCCTGCTGGAGCAGGTAAAGCCGATGAGACCAGCTAGGGGCAGGCAAGAGTGGAGACCTAAGCTGAGATCGGCTGTTATTATCTATACTAAGGTAGGCTCTGATGAAATCTCTATTGCTACCAACATGGTTTGCGTACTACCTCGGGAATTCATGTGTGACTATGAAGAAGCCGCTGCAGAGCTAGTAGTTGCAGCCGAAGATGCTATATTCAAGAAACCGAAAAACTCCCATTTACACTTGAAGCCATTGTTTATTATGGGTTATATGAATGGAAAGCCGATTTTTAGAATGATGGTGGATAGTGGGGCTACTGTGAATCTAATGTCATATTCTGTGTATCGGAAGATTGGAAAATCTATGGAAGATTTGGTCAAGACCAACATGGTGTTAAGTGATTTCAATGGAAATCCGACTGAAGTTAAAGGGGTCCTGGTCGTGGAGCTCACTGTAGGGAGCAAGACAATCCCAACAGCTTTCTTCGTAATTGAAGGAAAGGGGAGTTATAATGTGCTGTTGGGAAGAGATTGGATACATGCCAATTGCTGCATTCCATCGACATTACATCAGATTTTGATTCAGTGGATTGGCGAACAGATAGAAGTGGTCAGAGGAGAGTCTCTAACCGCAGAAACCGATTGTGCTGAAATACATGACAATCTGGAGGCATTATCGGGAAAACCTTTGAAGGAGTGTGATTTCCTGAGCGTCAGTAAATTGGGCTTTAAGCCAACAACACTGGAAGCGCAATCAGTAACTCAAGGACACGAGGGTTTTTTATGGGAACCGCGGCTCTAGAGGAAGTTGAATATAAGATGGGCCAAGGTTTTATATCGGCTGATGAACTCGAAAAAGTCGATATTAGAACAGATGGGAAAGAAAGGCCGACTTACATCAGCAAACAGTTGCCGCGGGAATATAAAGATCGGCTTATCCAGATACTTAAGGATCGGGTTGATTGCTTTGCTTGGGAATATCATGAGATGCCTGGTCTAAGCCGATATATAGTTGAGCATAAAATTAAAATGAAGCCGGCATTTCGGCCAGTGAAACAATCACCAAAAAGGATTAGTTGGAAAAATTTTGATCAAGTGAAGGCTGAAATTCAGAGGTTATTAGATGCAAAGTTTATTCGGCCATGCAAATATGCCGATTGGATCTCTAATATTGTGCCAGTGGGGAAGAAGGATTCTGATAAAATTCGAGTATGTATTGATTTTCGGGATTTGAATAAAGCAACGTACAAGGATGAATATCCGATGCCGATTGCCGATCGGTTGATTGACGCTGCCTCAGGCAATCGAATTATCAGTTTCCTGGATGGCAACGCTGGGTACAATCAAATCTTCATGGCCGAAGAAGATGTGAACAAGACTGCATTTAGATGCCCTGGTGCTATCGGCTTATTTGAGTGGGTTGTGATGACTTTTGGGCTGATTAGTGCTGGGGCTACATATCAAAAAGGAATGAACTTGATTTGCCATGATTTAATCGGTAAATTGGTTCAAATTTACATTGATGATGTGGTGATTAAATCTCAAGAGGAAGGACAACACTTGGCTGATATTGTAACCGTATTGGATCGGTTTCAGAAATACGGTATGAGGATGAATCCAAAGAAGTGTGCTTTTGGAGTGTCAGCTGGCAAGTTTTTGGGGTTTATGGAGCATCAGAGAGGAATCGAAGTCCATCCCGATAGAGTAAAAGCGATTTTGAATACTAAACCTCCAGATTCGAAGCTTCGTCTACAAGAGCTCATCGGTAAAATTAATTACTTAAGGAGATTTATTTCAAATTTATCGGAAAGAATCATCTTATTTTCTCCATTGCTTAAGTTGAAAAATTCCGATAAGTTTGTTTGGGGACCAGAGCAGCAGAAAGCGTTTCATGATATTAAGAAATATCTGATCAATCCACCTGTTCTGGTTGCACCAAAGGAAAATTTGTCTGTGAATTCTAGCCGGTGCCTCATATTTTTTTGGCCGAGAGTTTGCCGGCTTCACACTATTCTCATGTTTGAGCTTAATTTGTTGTCCTCTTAGAGTGATATTTGTGGGTAACGAACGGCGAAGGGTAATCACGAGTGGTTAATGAGTGGGACGATGTTAGGATGGAATTATTTGTAAATATATGATTTGAGTATTTGTAAAATATTCATATTTGTATATTAATTGAATAGTGCATGTGATTTTTATTTATCTCTATACTGTGACAGACAGGTGCACACATTGCTTCCTAAACCACCTTTTATAATTTTTATGTTGCTACGATTTGTTTCCCTTTCTTCCCTTTAGTTCAGCAGCGGCGTCGGCGGCGGGCGCATGAATGCGAAAGCTCGCGTTCGCGAGCGCCTACGCCTGTGCGACCCCGGCGTCTTGAGCGCCTGCGCGAGCGCCTACGCGGGCTCGGTGTTTCCAGCGCCTGCGCGAGCCCGGCGTTCCAAGCACCTGCACGAGCCCGACGTTTCGAGTGCATGCGCGAGCGCCTGCGCTCGCGAGCAAATGCAGGCGCCTCCGTACAAGTAAAACCGTTACAATTTTATCTTAGTCAGACTATCTGTCTCTCTCTTATTCTCATCTAGGAGTATATGGGTGCGTTTGGTTCTTTGGCTAGCTCCGCTCTAGCCGAGCTTGGCTAGGCTAGCTCAGGTCGGTTTAGCTAACCTTGCCATCGATGCTTGTTTGGTATTCTTTGCCCGGGTCGTTAATTTCAGCTGCTTCGTAAAGATTGCTATTGAAGGAGAGCCGATTCGGCTGAGCAAAATTTTTTTTGCCAGCTCAGGCTAGTTTGCCTAGAAAAGCTAGTTTTTTTTTTGCACTAGCAAACAGCTAGCCTAGCCTAGCCTAGTAAGGATATTGCCACCCTATCCAAGGATCCAAACGTTCCGTATATCTCATGAGCCACCACTACTATGTAAATGGCCTTTAGTCCTGGTTGGGAACAGACTTTAGTCACGGTTTCCCCAACCGGGACATTAAACCCAATTAGGACTATAGTCACGGTTTCCCCAACCGGGACATTAAACCCAATTAGGACTATAGTCACTGAAATATCTAAAAAATATGACGAATAGAAGACTCGAACCTAGGATCTCATGCCAATACATGAGTCATGACTCTCACTTACCCTTCTAACCAACCCATCCACCCACGCGTATTAATTAGAGTAGGATATGTTTTCCTTTTGAAGTTTGCTGGAACGAGCCTTTAGTACCGATTCGTAACATCAGTATTACGAACCTGTACTGATGAGTCCGTGCGCCAGCTAACCTGTACCCGCCTGCAAAAGATATTTTTACTGTTGCTTCTAACCGGTACTGAAAGTATAGAATTGCTACTGTTGCTACGAACCGGTACTGGTATACTATCAGTACTTGTTTTAATCCAACCGGTACTGATGTGCCGATAAATTAGGCCATTTCTCTGGTAGTGCACGTACACCCCTCGTAATACTAGCCTATCACCGGCTGAATCAGACAATAATTTTACCTACGCATGAGTAAGAGCAAACAAGCACCGGACGCGAATAGAGAACCAAGGACATTTCCGAGCGAATCAAGTGGATATTTTCAGGTTTTCCGAGTGACGAGGACATTGCTGGGCTTGAGGTCACAGTGGATGAGGCCCTGCTCTCATTGTCTCGTATGCGTGCATCATCTCCACATCACCGGGCAACTTCATCTCCGAGCAAAAAGATTAATGGAATATAACTGATAAGGGTATTGATTGAGATTCTTAATTAACTTGCACTACGATATATTAATTCTTACGGACTGCAATGATTCTAGATTCAACTTCTTCTCTCTCAGCACAAACTCAGCTACCACGGCATTTTTATTTGTACTTGCAAAAACTTCGACCCCATTTACACTAGTACGTGCTACCTTTAATTTATAGCCCTTTTTACACCGATATTTTGTGTAAACAAGCAATCAAGCAGGTCCTCCTGGCCAGGCGGTGGACGAGCTCGGCCGACGGGGTGCAATCCGGTGCATCGCGCGGAAACGGTCGGAGCGGCGGAAGTACCTGATGGCGGCGGTGATGTCCAGCCTCGGGTCCATGGCCGCCGCCGCCGTCTACTACCGCTACGCCTGGGAAATGGAAGCCGGCGGTGGGCACCTTCGCGCTATCGGTGGGCTCTGCGGTGGAGATGGAATTCTGGGCCGGGCGCGGTGGGCGCACTAGGCGATTGGGCTCACGTGGCTGTGGCACATGCACGAGTCGCACCACCGCCAGTGCGACGGGCCCTTCGAGCTCAACGGCGTCTTCGCCGCCCCCGCCATCTCCCTCCTCGCCTACGTCCTCCTCGCCGGTTCTGCCAGCGGTTGGCCAGCCGGTTGGGGGCGGCCGGATCCGGTGGCCGGCTTGCCCGGGTGATGCCTCTCCGCTGTCGTTGCCTCCATCCTCACCGCACTAGAAGCCTCTCCGTCGGTGCCGCCACGAAGCCTCCCTGGTGTCGCACTGAAGTAGTCAAGTCTCCTCGGCGCAGCCCTGAAACCTCCCCGGGTCCGCCCCTGGAAAGCCCCGACATCGCCTTGAAGACCCCGTCGGCGGCTTCGTGTTGAATCCTCCCCGGCGCCGCCCTGGGTCCCGCGTCGTCGGCAACGGGGGTGGCGGTGGCGCGCCTTCTCTCTCCGTGTGCCGACGCTCCAGCCGGATAGGCGGTTAAATTTTGTTGTGCGATGGCCGGTCCCGCGGGCGGCTCTTGGCGCGGCGGCTCCGCCCTACCGCCGGCACTCCCCCTGTTCTGTCGCTTGCTCACTCGCTCCGTCTCTCTCTCCAGATTGGTCGTGTTTCGTCTGCCCGTCGCGCGTGTCCCTTTGCAAAACGTGCGGCTTCCTTTCTTGGTCTTCACCACCTTTGCATGCAGTGGTGGAGTTTGCCGCCGGTTTTTCCTCTTCCTTCTTCCTTCTTGTCCTCCCTTTGGGCCCGACTTGGTGGAGACTGTTTGGGGGAATCGCGTCGTAAGAGGCCAGATCTATGGGCGCGAGGCCCAGATCTGGCGGTGATTGGGCAGGAATGGCGGACTGGTGGTAGTACTCCAGGGTTGTGGGTCCAATGGCCTCGTAGCTCGGCTAAGATCGACACTGGCATCTTCTTCTCTTCTTCCCCTCCCCTGAGCCCGTCTCGGTGTAGACCGGTCGCTTGGGGGGTCCGCTTGGCGTGGTGGGCCGTTGCCCGTCTGTGGACAAAATGGGCCCCATGTATCTTTTTAGAAGGCCCATCTAGCAGGAAACGGGGGTGGCCCGAACCAGCTGGGAGGAGATAGACATCATTCGGAATAAGCGCCAAGGTAAGCCCCGAGGATGGAGCTCGTTTCCGGTTGATTAGGAGATTCATATCTGTAAATGCTGATGCGTATGCATGCCGGATACTTTGGAGATAAGATCTCATGTAACCGCTGCATATGGTCATGTAATCTTATCCCCCCTACACTATATAAAGGGAGGGGTAGGAGCCATAGGCGGATCATACATCATCTTCTCATCTAATTTTCTCCATAGCATACAATCTCGAGAATCCCATTGTGATAGAGACCTCCACATAATCCCAAGAACACAGGACTAGGGTGTTACCTCATCAACGAGGGCCTGAATCTGTCTAAAAAAGTTTTTTCGTCTTGTGTTTCCATCCGACTTGAGATCTTCAGCAACCCGTATAAATTCTATTGCCGACAAGTACCGCCAAGGTCACACCCGTCGACAGTTGGCGCGAAAGGAAAGGGAGCGTCAAGATCATCGCCAAGTTTGATGGCATCTTCAAAGTCGCCGAGGACCGTCTTCATGCTGAAACAGGCGTTCCACTTTGGAGCCCTGGATTTCGTCACGGACATCATCGGCAATCTTCGTCTCTCTGATTCAGAAGAGATCCAATCTGGAAAAGGTAACAGCACTTTACCATCCTTATTTCCATTCGGACTGGTGAATTCCGCAGCTGCCTTCTCCAATTCCGTGAGCCAGCGGCCACTTCGCATACCTGCATCCGGTGTGAGCAAAGGAGAACTCGGCACCAACGCTTCCTCGAACTCGGACGAAATCCAATCTAGGGTGATATCCCACATCTCAGCTTGGATTTCCTTTAGGGCTCCGGAACTCTACTGCCACCTTCGCGCAGATTTTCCCTGAACTCGGAGAAGGAGGTGACTAAGTTGAGAATCAACCCTAAGGGCAGGTTGGAGCAGTCCAGTTAGCCTGACTCAGTTCGTAGGTGTCATCAACGGTGGCCAAACTCTCGGACAGAGCAAGCAAGTCAGCTTCTCCCACTTGGATTCCGAGTCGGAAGCCAGCACGGAGGTCTGCAACTACAACGAAGTTTTCGTGCTCGGCGCTGGCGACCTTCGTGCAACTTCTCAGCGCGCTAGAGACTAGGCAGCCACCACTGAGGCGGCCGAAAATTGAGCAGCACCACGGGAAAGACCAAGAGCAAACGTGTTAGCTTCGAATCGGAGGCCGCGACGTTCAAAACGAGTTGCGGATGGTAAAACTGAGGGAGAATGAAGTCTACATGACACCGCAAGGCAACATTGTTGTCTCAAAAACTCTCCTGGGCACCATGGCCCATAGCTACTTGATTGAAGCCCGCTTATTCAAACCTTGGCTCAGGTAACAGCAATGGTCGAGATGGCGGCGATCCAACAGAATGACGCACACCCGGCTCCAACCACGACATTTAGGCAAATCCAGAGAAAATTGGCACAATCATGAATATGAAGTCCCCGACCAATCAAAAGGACGTGCAGAAGCTCACTCGATGTATTGTGGCACTCAGCCGGTTCGTCTCACGACTCGGCGAATGCGGCATGCCCCTTTCCAAGCTCCTTCAGAGAAAAGACAAGGTTGAGTGTACAGCAAAATCGCAAGAAGCCTTTGAAGATGTAAAAAGGTTTCTCACTACACCTCCAGTGTTGGTCTCACCCATGCCTCAAGAACTTCTTCTCCTTTACATCAGCGCGGCTACTCATGTAGTTAGCAGAGCGTTGGTCGTGGAACGAGAAGATGAAAATTCCTCACAAAAGGCACAGCGCCTGGTCTACTTTGTCAGCGAAGTATTGGGCGACTCAAAAATACGATATCCATATGTGCAGAAGCTATTGTGTACCGTGCTCATGACATCACGAAAGCTCAAACACTAATTTCAAGATCACGATATTTCGGTGGTTATATCTTCTCCAATCGCAGATATACTCCACAATCGGGAAGCCATCGAGAGAATAATGAAGTGGGCTGTTGAGCTTGTAACCTTTGAAATAAAGCTCAAGCCTCGATTATCCATTAAATCTTAAGCATTTGCCGATTTCGTCATTTAAAGATTTGGTATGCCTCGGTGGTGCATACCCGAAGCAACGGACAAGTGGACCGTGCCAATGGCATGGTCCGACATGGACTTAAAACAAGGATTTTCGATCGACTCAAGCCATATGCTATATGTTGGGTTAAGGAGTTGCCGTCTGTTCTCTGGGGCTCAGAACGACTCCGAGTCGAGCGATAGGGCAGACACCCTACTTCCTGGTGTTTGGCTCAGAAGTGGTCCTCCCAATTGAGCTAAGATTTAAGTCTCGACGAACTCAAGAATACGAAGACAACCAGTCAAAGGAAGTGAGATTAGAATACCTTCATCGATCGTCGAGAGGAAGCAAGGGAAGAAAGAATGATTCAGTCGGCTAAGTACTTGCCATGCTTCGTTTGCGCGCGCGCACGCGGCTTAACATGGCTCAATCGGCCCGGTCCAGTGCGGCGCGGCTACGGCTGAAAGATGGGTGTTGGCGATTCTTACGCTCAAAGAAATTAATCCGCAAGCGGACGGATATCGCTTGTAGTTTGCACCAGGAGTATTTCTAGAGTTATCGAATCCACAGGGAACGAGGGTTTAAAGAGATAACCTCTATATGTTAATTATTTAAAATACCAGCCAGTCTAGGTAACGGGGGTTTGGATAAATGAAAAGACTAAGACACACACACACGATAAATATTCACACAAATAAAAAGAAAGCTACACTAGCTAGATAGACAGTTGGGAGGACAACGAGACAAGTTTAATAAGTTCACAAAATCGTGTGATTCAGTTTAATTGAGCGAGCTTAGGGTAATCAACTAGTGGTTCACTTGATATTCGTCGTCGGAGCTCGGACACTCACTACCACCCGCTATCCTGAATTGGAATCCCGAATGGTTATGATCGTTCCGATTTAGCTCTACTGGCCCAAAGCCGAACGCTGTGGGTTACGCACGAGATACTTAGTATCTACGGATGGATGGGGCTGTCACCACCTACCACCTACCACATATACGTGGGCCCGAGTGTAAACCGAGTTAGTCCTAGTCTCAGACACCACGTCTGCGACTATTTCTAATCAATCTTCCTCAGTACTAAAAATAAGTTGATCTAGGTTCAATGCTTGGCTCTAACAGTATATGAATGAGAACCTAAACTGATTCCAGACGAATACAAGCTACCGATAAGACAAATCTACACAACTCATTTATGTAGATATACTCAGCTCAATAAAGTTCAACACTATAGCAATGAATGAAGTGATCTCATTAATTGAAACAATTAGGAAAGGGTACAAGAGCTATTACCCAAATTTCCGAAGACACTTCCGAAACTCCGAGCGTCAGCTGACTCTAACTCCCAACTTCTACTAACTAAGAGCTACTCTACTAAGTGGAATGAAAGTGTGGAAAAATGTTTGTGTGTTGTGTTACAAGTGAGGTGTAGGGGTCCTTTTATAGTGTTCCGCAGCCAACTGGGGTGCTCCACGTGTAGGGACATGTGTCATCTATCCCTCCTCCAAAGGGGAATCCAAAGTGGCTCGAGAGTGGGTCGGCCGGCCTAGGGTGGGTCGGCCAACCCACCTTCTTCACCTTTCGGCTGTGGATTTCATCTAGGATGCTTCCTTGATGGTGTAGATTAACCCCTTAAGCCGGTGGATCAAATGGACTTGCGCAAGAAAGGAATCCAATGGTATCCTATGCTTATTTGTGAAGCAACCGTGTCGATTCTATCAAACCGACGAAGCAACCGTGTCGATTCGATCAAACCGACGGCAGTGGATGGTCTAGATGTCCTCATTTTGTGTTTTTATGCCATTGGGGAGAAGACAGAGCTGGATCGGTGACATGGCCAGGTCGGCCGGCCTGGCTTTTTGCCTGGTCTGGCTCTGGTTTGTCCTATTTTGCACCTATAGACCCAAAACTCAACAAAACTTATGGAACTTTATAGAATAAATAAAGTGTTGGTATAAACCTTGATTTTCCCTCGAAAAGCCGGAATTCCGGAATATGTTGACGTAATTGGTGTTTATTTAACATCAACAATGGGGCCCATAGGTCAGCATCGCACAGTGACTGACGAGCGGGGCCCACAGGACAGAGGCGACAGTGAGAGTACTGACGCGGCGGTGACGTGGCGACAGGTGGCAGTGACGTGGCATGACACGTGGCAGTGGAGGGTCACGGATGATGACATGGCATGACACGTGGCAGCTGACGTGGCATGCCACATGGCGAAGGTGAACGGTCCTGGTGCTAACGTGGCATGACACATGGCTAGCTGGCCTACGCGGCGCTGACGTGGCTGGTGGACACCACGGGTCAGTGGCTGTGGCGTAATCACTGCGTGTGTGCGTGGCACGTGTCGCCACGCTGTGAGGATCCTAAGGCCAAGAGGGGAGGTGAATCGGCTCTTTTCAAATTTTATTTCTCTCAATTTGATTGATTACTTAGTCAAGTTAGGAACCAAGTTATCGGTGGATCTCGAGTCTAGTTGCGGAAGCGACCACGATAAAGCACAAGCGACTACTAGGAGGCTCGATGGCACTCACAAGCAAGCGGTCAATTCAATATGCGGAAGTAAATGTGTGGGGGCGAGGAGACGCAAACCGAGTTGTTTACCGAAGTTCGGTGTTCAACACATGAACACCTACGTCTCCGTTGAGGAAACTTCTCACACAGAGAAGTCGGGACTCACTCGTCCCTAGCACTCAATCCTTGATCTTACACACGCGCAGGGTTCACAAAACCGTCGGAGCTCTGCGAGCCGGCAACGGCGCGTAGCCGGTTAACGGTTAACCGGTGGTTCCATACGATTTTTGTCCTAAATTAAAAACTCCGTCTTCCCGGTTCTGTTCCCGGTTAGCCACGGTTTTTGGCGGGTAACCGACGTTTATTCGTGGTTAGCAGCAGTTTGTGAGGAAAAATGTCAAAATCGATGAAAATTGGTAAAATTATTTAAAATATACATTAGAAATTTGAATTTTTAAATTTTGTTTAAGCCAAAATGCTTAGAATGAGTAATAGTATTTTTAGTAATTTCATGTATGTTTTACGTTCTAAAATTATTAAAACGTATTTTGCCCAAACCCCTAAACCCTAAACCGCCCGTTTACCTAACCGGGCCCTTGCGGAGGTGTGGTTAATTGCGGTTAACCGGGCTCACGTGTCGCGCACGGGAGGGCGTACGTTGCGGCTCCGGCTGATGTGCGGGGCCCACGGTTTGGTCGGGCACACATGTCAGTGACTGTGAGTAGATCCGGCGCAGGGTAAACGGGGCGGCGCCGGTGACAATGGTGGGTCCCACACGGACACGCGTCGCGACGCCACTAGGCGGCGACGACGGTGCGGTCGGAGGCAACGATAGCGGCGAGACCCACGAGACGCGCGTCGCTGCACGATTCGGCTACAGCGGCGGCGTTGTCGGGGGTAGACGCAGAAAGCGGCCCTACGCGGTGTCGGGGGTAGACGCAGAAAGCGGCATGGACGGCGAGGTTCGCCAGCGGCCGTGGATTCTCCTAACAACGGCGAGCTCTACAGAGCGCAAAACTACACCAAAATAGGCGTTCCACATATGCATTTGTACCATCTCGATGAGATCTATCCAATGGTGCAATCTACACCATGATTTGACTACGGGAGAAAGAGTTTTACCTTGAAATGGTGCTTGGGGAGGGAGATCTCGTGCCTTCGGTTTAGGGTTTGGGGAGGGAGGGAGGTGGACGGCAGTGCACAATGGAGAGGGAGGTTTATAAGGGGAGTGGGGTGCAGGGGCTGTTGGTCTCCTCCTAAACGGGCCGTAAACAGGACACGGGCTATTATGGACACCAATTAACCGATAAAACAGCCCACGGGGCATCTAAGGGCTTAAAGGAGATACCTTTGCTTTAATTGGAAAAACTTGGAACACCTAATAAATTTTTATTAGGATGTCACAATTTTTATGTGCCATTCCATTCACAACTTGATATCTACTATGCCATTGACCGGTCAAGGCATTTCGATGATGTATAAATATGCTTATGACCCTACCTACTCAATACATTGGAAATAAAAAAATAATAAAAGTATGAGAACAACATTCCGTTGGTTCAGAAAATTGTATGTACTCAAATGTGTTAGTAAAATGGAAAGGATTTTGTATTTGAAATTTTATAATAAATTAATTAATGATACTGACGGCGTGCTCACCGCTCAACCACTGCGGATCACACCCCTGGTCAGATTTCTTGTCTTGCTAGCCTTTCGGCCGAGCTCGATTCGATTGAGCGCTGAACGCAGTAAGGAGCAACACACGGGGATTACCCAGGTTCGGACCCCCTCGCGGGTAATAGTCCTACTCCTGCTGAGCCTTAGCTCTTTGGTTGTGGTTGAATGGAAGGTGCTTATAGAATGTTGCCGTTGCACGAATGCTAGTGCAATGCAACGTCCCCTCCTCCCACCCTCCTCTCTCTCTCCACCCCTTTTATACAAGCTCCGAACCGGCGGAGAGAGCTGAAGGGGTAGGCAGTACAGTACCCTTGATACAGTAACAGGACACGACAGGAGAGACGAAAACGTGCTGCCACTACGCCGCGCGGCGCCGCCCTCGCGTACTTTGCAAGTGGCCACCGACCCGCACAGTCACACCAGTGAGGCTGCGGGTGGGGCCCGGTCTGCTCCTCCTGACGCGGGCGGCCATCTCAAGCACACCTTCTCTCTGCCGGTCAATTCTTCTGCGCCACAGTGACAGCTGCTCAGACTGGCAGGGGTCACTGTAGCGGTAATCATGTCTTCAGCTGTCTATCCGCGCGTGATGTCGCATTAAATGCGCTTGTCCTTCGCAGCAGGGGGAGCCTTCGACCAGAAGACTCCTTTCGGGACGTTCCCTGCCGCGCGGGCTCCACCTGACGTGTGGGGCCCTCGCCGGGTCTTCAGAGGGGGCTCGCCCACGCACCCGCCTGGCGCGTGGGGCCCTCGTCTCGCCTTCAGAGGGGGCTCGCCCATGCGCCCGCCTGGCGCGTGGGGCCCTCGTCGCTCGCCCGCCTGACGCGTGGGGCCCGCTAAATACGCCGTGGGGCTCGCCCACACGCTGGGGTCTGACCACCCGCCTGACGTGTGGGGCCCTCGCCCGGCGCCCTGAGGGGCTCGCCCATGCGCTGGGGCCTTGCTCGCCCGCCTGACGCGTGGGGCCCTCGAGGTTTCCCCAAGGCTCTTTATACCCTGATATTTATTACACCGACAGATACCTAGTGTAACAAAATTTAATTTTATATTATAATTTTGTATTTCAAAAAATACAAAAGTTTGACTTCAAGTAAAACATTATTTATATAACTGTAGAAATATTTGAACCTCTCAATTTGGAGCTCAAATGTAGGAGATATAAATTTTCGAAGTTTTAAATTGCAGAGTTATTTTGGGGACGACCAGCTTTCTAATGGCCTACTCTAATGCAGTTAACGCAGATGCCATATAAGGGTATGATATGCAAATGTAGTGGCATGAGAGGTATTAAAACATCTCTAGTGTACCTAATCACTAGCTATAAAAAATGAACATGTCATCTATAGCTAGCATATAGACAATCTCTCCAATGGACTATGTATAACATTGTCTACAAGATTAAATTTGGTCCCATATGTCATAGATGGTGAGTGCCTTGAAATCAGCTATAGCCTGGCTGTAAGATAGTAGCTAGCACACTCTTCTCTTCTCCTCCACATAAGCAAAAAGCTGAGTTGCAAGTCTTATATCTAGCTGACATGGCACCATTGAAGATGCTCTTAGGGGGATTGTGTTGTGACATAGGATCTAACAAACTATTGCAACACAACTCTAGCTACAAACAGACACCTACCAGAATAATTGAATAGGAAAAATCCCAATTTAATATTTAGAGCCAAAGATGGTTTCAAAATAAAAAGAAATTACAGAAAAAATTTGTTTGGTTTATTCAACACCACGGGTTATAGTAGAAAAAGGTAACAATCATAAAATTAGCCTAATTAATTCGGCTTGAAATAGGAGTATTTGTCACTCTTAAACATTGGCAATTAAGAGTTTACCACTCATGATTATATGACATGTGGCCCGTGACAAACACGGGAATTTACAAATTCTTAAGTACCAATCTTAGCTGTGGAGAATAATAAAATATTATTAAATATTCATTATGCTTGTCACTCTCTCATGTGGAAATCTTAAATTATTGACAAGGATGTTTTCTGGCTAGAGCGAGGTCATAGTGGATGCGGCCCTGGTCGTGGATTATCTCTATGCTCCCAAGAAACTGCCTTATGATTCCATCATTGCCTGCTCCAGGAATGTCCAACGTTGGCAAAGGATACGAAGCCGGATGAATACCATGACGAGGCAAAACTCCTTGTTTTCTTGGTGGTGCACTACATCTAGCAAATCGATGACGGCGGGGTTTTGGTGTTGCCACCGATTGCTCTTCGTCGATGCCATGGTCGACGGCCTTTGCGTGTTCATAATCCAGTCGATGGCCTTCGCGTGTTCATAATCCAGTTCCACAGATGTGGCCATGAAGTCATTGCCTGCAGCGTGGCCGAGCTGGTCTCGTAATATTGAGTTTGGCTCTCTCCAAAATCTCATTTCACTTGTAAATCAATGTAATTGAATGATATCATACGTAAGTTATAGAAATAGGATGTGATCTGAGAGAATATGTGTGTATATATAGGGTTGATGTTAGGCTAGTTAGTTGGGATGAGTCACTAGTTGCAGGGTTAGTTAGTTCTTTCAACTGCAAGGTTACAAGTTGCAACATATTGATGACACGTGACAACCAGCTTTGGTTATGTGAGGAGCGAGTAAAATGCTTCTTGAGTTTTGATTAGTACCACATGCACTTCGTGCAGCTCACGCGCATAGCATCGGTGAGGGAGGAAGATCATGCAAGAGTCGACGGGGGAAAAATGAATTTTGCATTTGGCAAATGTCATTTCCCGTGACAATATAACCATGACAGGAACAACCCCGGATATATCAACATGAATATTTTTTGATAGCACGATATTTTTTGTTTTGTAAAAAGATTTGTTCCAATTGCAAGCGAATGAACCCCAATACAATTAATCCAAGAAATGAGATTATTAGTTACTTGCACTAGTAGTTCTTATGGATCGTAATATATGTAGATACAACTTCCCTCTCAACACAGACTCCCTGACGCCATGCTGATTGAAGCCAGCATCCACCAACCCCACTCTACTCTGCTTCCCTCTCCAGTTGCAAGTTTGGACGTGAGCTCCCTGATTGAGCAGCTCACTCCCGCCTTGCCCGCAAGGCCACCCCCATCACTATAGGAATCGCGCAAAATCTCGACGGCCAAAATTATTCTCGACGGCCACAATATAACCGTCGACATAGGTTAAGTAATCTCGACGGCCATGCTTACGCCGTCGTTATATTAAGTTATTCTCGACGGCCAAAACAAAGCCGTCGAGATAAGGTCGTCCAGGGCCGCGCGCTTGATTTTTTGTTGGTTTTCGCGATGGCCGGAATTGCCTATCTCGACGGCTAGGACCAAGCCGTCGAGAATAGTCTCATGGGCCGGCCCATTAGCATGCCTGAATCTCGACGGCCAGATGTTGGCCGTCGATAATGTCTTATCTGCTCTAGTGGAGGGCTGGCCCATAGATTTTTTTCATTTTTTACAATTTTTTTCATAATTTGCAGAGATGCATGTTTATTTACCAATTTAATTGAAAATGTATGTAACTTAAAAAAAAATATGAAACTGTCTCAAATTTTTGAAAAAATATATAATGGTACAAGATGCTATCATGTTGCATATTAATTTTAAAAATATTTTTTATTTATAATTAATGTTACGTATAATATATGTATATATTTAAAACTAATAAATTGTATACAAATATTTTAAAAATGGAATATTATGTTACATTCCAATGCAATGATCTATGTACAATGGTTTTCCGATTAAATGGTGAAACGTGAAAATTATAATATCCCTGTTACCCGTATTTCATAAAACTATATAGAACGCTAACTAATGCTCTGCCCGATATAACCCCTTACATAGGCAACTCCGTTTGCGTACATAATTTGAGCATACGAATTTTCTCGATGGTAAATTTTCATGTCGTAAACAATATTAGCCACTACTAAGCACCAAAGATTTTTTTTTAAAATATTTTAAAATTAAATAAGCTATGTTGACCACCGAAGGGGGGTGATGTACTAGCCGTCGAGATAGATGTTAGTCTCGACGGCATTTGTAAAGGCCGTCGAGAAAGGATACAATTGACGACGGTAGTCAACGCAAACAGTCGAAATAGGTATTTCTCGACGGCTAAAGATAATGAGCCATCGAGATCGTGTCAGCCAGCACCCGACGGATAGTGGGTCTCTCTCGACGGCCAGTGGCCGTCGCGAAAAACCACACCACTGGACCACATCATCTTGAGGAGTTATCTCGAGACAAGTTCCCCAGCGTTCGATATGAGTCGCGACGGTTCATATCCAGTTTATCTCACGGCTTATGGCCGTCGAGATAGAATGCGGCCTGTCACGCTTTGACACGTGGCGTTCTTTTGACTGGGCGGTGACCGTGAAAGCTCTCTCGACGGCCTGAAGCCGTCGAGCAAGTGCTCTCCCAACGGTTGCGCGTTCAGCCCAGTTATCTCGGCCGTCGAGAGAGGTCATGTGTGACACGTGGCATGCTTTGATTGGGAGATAGACTGGTCACTATCTATCTCGACGGCTTGCGGCCGTCGAGAATGATGTATATATTGAAACCGCGTTGGGACTTAGGCAATTTTCGCCTCAGTCCCAGTCGCCCGTCCCGCTTGGCAACGCCGCCATCCCGCGTCCGTCGTCGTCTCGCGCAGCTCACCGCCGTCCCCGCCGTCCGCGCTGCCAGGGCCGCCCGCGCCCCCCGCGCCGCCCGCCACGCCCGCGTCCCGTCTAGCCCTAGCTGCCGTCCCGCCGCCTCGTCATCGGAGGTATGTGTTGATTCTTCGCACCTTTTTTTAAAATCACTGTTGTGTAGTCTCGACGGCTTTAAACCGTCGAAAATTTAATTACTCGTGTAATTAGTAATAATTTAAAAAATTAAAAAATTAGAAAATAACCAAAATAGATAATGCAATTGTTATCCTTTACCATTTAAATTTTGGGTTAATTTCACTATTGCCATTAATAAACACCCCCAAACCACGCTAGCCATTTTCAAAACGCCTCGACCACAGTTGCCATTTTAGCGCTTTAGTTGTTTGAAACGTGCCATTATGGGCATTTACCCGGCAAAATACATGTAAAATACTATCTGACGCGTGGGTCCCATCAGTCATACATCGTATAACTTCGTATAATGTATGCTATACGAAGTTATTACGCGGCGCGCGTCGCGCGACGGTTGGCGCGGCGCGTGCGAGCGCGGGGCGACGGCGCCGGGACGACATGGCACAATCTCATTGGGCGCGCGATTCACGCCAGCGGCATGGACGGCGAGGTTCGCCAGCGGCCGTGGATTCTCCTAACAACGGCGAGCTCTACAGAGCGCAAAACTACACCAAAATAGGCGTTCCACATATGCATTTGTACCATCTCGATGAGATCTATCC
>SPJY01002156.1:1078579-1120050 GCA_005191435.1 Raddia distichophylla | reverse complement strand
CGATCTTGTGCTCTTGGGACTTCACCGCCGAAGAGATCGTCGTCACGCCACGAGCTTCATCAACCGAACAACCACGTCAACCGAAATCCTCCGTGTGTCGGGGGTCACTTCCGTGTGTCGGAGGTGCGTTGCCTTCATCCGTTGAAGGTTGTGTACAAAACCCTCCGTGTGTCGGGGGTCGGAGCCGTGTGTCGGTGCCGCGGGTGCGAGGAGCTTCCGCGTGTGGAAGAACTCGTTTTGTGTGAAGGTTTGGAGCTCGCCTACCATGTGTTGGTGAAGAGCTACCACGAGTGGATTGAGGGCTAGGGACGAGAGAGTCCCGACTTCTCTGTGTGAGAAGTTTCCTCAACGGAGACGTAGGTGTTCATGTGTTGAACACCGAACTTCGGTAAACAACTCGGTTTGCGTCTCATCGTCTCTTGCATTATCTTAATTGTGCATTGCTTGTGTGAGCCATCGAGCCACATTTTCCGTTGATTAATTGTGCCATCGCTTTCGCATCTAGATAATTCATCGGTAGCTTGGTAAAAACCGGACTAATCAATCACACAAACAAAGTTAAAATTTGAATTAGGAGTCCGATTCACCCCCCTCTCGGCCTAGGTTTCCCACACGAGGCGTGCCCCAAAATGGTAACTCGCTCACCTTCAGTGAGCTAACTATGTCATTACTTCATATAAGAGCTACCTGAAGGAATACCCTTGACCCAATACTAAATGTTGCTAAGGTCCACGATAAGGCCTCAGCACGACCTACACAACATTAAAACCATCATATTATCATACCCACAAAATCAACCAAACAAGGCGTATATGTCAATAACAAAACATATAAAATTAGTTCACAAATATCACCATGAAAGCATATATCAATGATATCAACATTACAAAGGAAACTGCAACGCGACCCATATCCAACCTATGGTGCATTAGTGTGTCAGGTCTTGAGCAATTAACTTACTCACACCAAACAAAAGCTTATTGTTTACCAAAACAAATCTACAACCTGCTCTGATACCAAGTGTAACACCCCGACCTCCCCGAGGCCCAAGATGCTACCAAACTCCTCTAGTTAAAAATTTCGGCAGAACTTCTCCTAAAATTAGGACATCCAAACAGGGAAACACAACACTAACATATCAAATAACAATATACATCCAATGGTTAACGAACCAAAGCCAACGCTTGGCATAAACCACAATCACCACTAACAGACAATAACCAGAGGCTTTCAGAGAACATTAGCCGTCCAGACCAAGCAAACTCTAATAATACAGGTTACTACAGAACATACTAACATACAGGTTTAAAGACAATTCATTGAATTAATTAAGTATTTGGTTGACTGGCTCGAGTGATGAGCAAAAGTGTGAACTACGTCCCTTTCCCGCAAGTGTTGCTTCAACCATCACCTAAAAGCAGCAAAAGAGAATATGTGAGTCCAAGACTCAGCAAAGTACATAATAGCGAGGTTTAAGCATAAACATAAGCATCATCAACATAATCATCAATCACCGCTCCATTCTTTCAGCATATGCTCAATGCAATGCAATGCGATGCAGTGCTATGCATTATGATCTCTGACATTGCGCGCACCGGTATCTGAGCGTACACCCGTCGATGTAATGCTCTATCTCCATCCCGTGGAGGTGCTCACCGAAGTGAGTCTTCCCAGCCATCCCGTGGTGGGTGCCTGCCTCTGTAGGTTTTATCAAGAGCACGACGGACTAGTCATATAGCCTTTTCATCGACTGGGCCCGTGGCTCACCGGACTAGCTAGCTATATGACTTTCTCACCGCCCTGGCTCGTATGCATGCTTTCATAAATGTATGCAACAAAAACAGAGTTAACCATCATTTCTCATTATCATTCCATCATTTCTTTGCTCATTAATACATACCTTCACTGATCTATCCATGTTACCATTCTTTCAGCACTATAATATCATCATTAATAAAAGACAAAGCACAATCAGCATCAAACTATCACCACCATCCTCACCGCCATTCATCGGCACATTAGCATCAGTATTTAAATCAAGCATAAACATCACATACCATCATTCAAACATACATTATCATACTCATCGTATCAAGTACTTCAGTTACCGGGCGGGGCAGAAAGACGACGTCGATGCCGTCCCTGAAATGTCACCTACATGTTCAACATGGCAATCAACTAACTTGGTTCCATTTTCAAGTATAATATATACAAATCTGCTATACCATCTGACCCTTTCCCTTTCCAACCCTATCACAATAGGTTTATTTAATAGCTTAGCAAAAAGATATCCCTTCTGGCAAAAACCTTTCCGCAGTCTACACAGGACAGCCTCACTCCAACAGGCATAACTCCTAAACCGCTAAGCCAAATCACGCGTTCTCAGGCTCGTTGGAAATCTAGAAGGGTAGGCTACGATTTTTTCAATATGGACGAGCCCTAAATCTTGGCCGAAACACCTTGTTTCCGCGGGCCAATTCACTGCACTTACACGCCATCAACTATCCTTCAAATTTCAAGTCTAGGGTTTGCATCTCTTCCCAAATCCCACCCTAAACCAACACATACAAGTGCATAACATAGAAACTCACCTCAATTTCCCAACATTTCACTAGGGTTTGGGTGAAACCCTAGCTCTCCTCCTCCTCCTCTTCTAAGCCGGCCTTCTTTTCTTCCTCCTCTACCTCCTCCCCTACCACCCCACCTTCCCTTGGGGCTGCCACGGCTGGCAATGGAAGGGGCATGGCGCCAGGAGAGAGTAGGGAGCAGAGACAGAGAGAGAGACGTGTGAGAGAGAGAATGACGGGAGAGACCGAGAGTTTAAGAGTAGGTAGAGAGATGTGAGAGAGTTGGCTAGGGAGCCAACCCCTCCCCTTGCCTTAAATCCAGATGGCAAGGTCGGTTGTGATTGGGCTTTGGCCCAACTGCCCGCTCTCTCTCTCTCTCTCTCTCTCTCTCTCTCTCTCTCTCTTGTGGTATTACAATTCTAGTGTTTTTTTCGAAATCCGAGATGCCTAACAACTGATCTGAACCATTCATCTTATTCATCTCACTGAAACGCAGGCAGAAACGAAGTTATATTTTTTTGAATTTGTTTACTATTTGTTTCCTATTTTTGTAGGAAACAAATAGTAAACAATTTTTTTAAAAAAATATGAAACTTGGTTACTGGCTACGTTTCAGTGAGACGAATAAAATCAACAATCCGGATCAATTGTTAGGCATATAGAATTTCAAAAACTCGTACTACTGAGAGTACGCTAGCCTCTGGCCTCTCTCTATACATATACAATCATACATATATATATACAACATACATACATTATATATGTGTGTGCGCGCGCGCGCTCCTTGTTACCGTTGGATTCATTTAAGATTCGTGCACACAAAGTAAATACATGCACAACAAGATTGTTATTTATCATTCAAATGTGTAGATACAATAACTGCACAATTAATTATTTTTCCAAACTATGTACGGAGCACAGACTCCATGTAGTCCCAAAAATTTATTTAATTTTTTTGAATAAATAAAGTTGCAAAACCTTGACTTATATGTCTAACATTATGTTTTTGAGAACCGGATGACCGTGGAGCGAATTCTTGCAATCCTAAAGTGCATGATATTCCTATGTCACTCTCAAATACTGAATAAAAATACTTGACCATACCATTGCAAGCAATACAAAATTATTTTTCCAACGTTGAACCAGTGAAAACCAACGAATTGAAAACTGGTTGTCGTTCATACCAAAACGGCTCAGTTTCTCATGAAACATGGTAATGTACGTTGAGTTTAAAATGGTACTCCCTCCTTTTTTTTTTATTTGACGCTTTTGACTTTTTAGCACGTCTTTAACCATTCGTCTTATTCAAAATTTTAGTTCAAAGATGTAAAATAATAAGACATATTTAAAGCATCTCTATTGATAAAACAAATCACAACAAAATAAATGATATTTTAAAAAATAATTTGAATAAGACGAATGGTCAAAGACGTATCGAAAAATCAAAGACGTCAAATAAAAAAAAACGGAGGGAGTACGATTTAGAGCGTGTACAGTCCATTCAATGTAATATTTTGTAATAATTTTTTAGAACTTTACATTTTTTTCAAATATATATAAAAAAGTTCAAAATGAAAATTTTAGCATTTTCACGTCTTTTTTTTTTTCAAAAGCTATCAATTTTTTCAGCTCCAGCCAAACCCAAACCACAGCGATCGCAGAAACTATTAGGCCATTAATTATCGAGAGAATCATAAAAATTCGGTGGCTTATTCCAAACTCCCTCTCCCATCAGGTCTGAAACCTCTGCCCCCTTTTGTTTTCTTAAAAGTGACGGCTAATAACCCATGAACGCAAAGAAAAACACCTTTTTCCCGGTAAGGTGAGGGTTAACAGTGGGATTCTCTGTGGAGGATGTCTTCATGCGGCGCTGTTTTTAGCTCATTCCTGAAAGTTTTTTCAAACTTACATCATGTGCCAAACAAGTAAACAACTTATTCAAGTTTTTTTCAATCTCAAAACAAAATTTCACAAAAGTCACAAAAATAAATCAAATGAAGGTGGTCCAACGTCTTCAAACCGATTGAAGAAGCCCATGCTTATGTTCTTTTGTCTCTCGACTCTCGAGCAATTCAACCCGATATACAACAATTGTATGCGGATACCATTCCATTTAATAGTTGAGTAAAAAGACATTAATTAAATATACCTGAATACTCCCTTTGCCAATCTCAGAAACTATTGAGCGAAAGCACTTGAGCAATTCAATCCGATATAAAAAACAATCAACCTGGTACACATGAATTGCACGCAACGACCGGTGCATCTAAAAGTCGATGAAGAAAAACGTACAATACTTCTCTCGCCCCCTTACATCTAGGCTACTCTAGCCCTTAGACATGGACTTGAAGTAGGCCACAAATATTTTTTAAACTAATGTGTTAGCCAAGTCTCAAACTAAGAACCGACTTTACACTATATTGAATACATGTACCGGCCATTTTATCCAAAAGCTCAAGCTGCTGAAGAAGGCAAAAAACATATTTAACCAACCATTACATTGTTTTCGCAATATTTAAGCGATGCGGTAGTAGCCTTCTGTAAACAAAGACGAACTTACATCATGTTTTCCTAAAGTATTGAGTCAGATGCACTTAACCTTTGACTTCCAAAACCAGATATTGTACCCTATAAAAGATTCAAACCGGTGCAAATAATCCCCTTCAGGTGATTTTATGGATGGTTTTATCGCTTAGGCCTTGTTTGTTTCAGATTAATGTAGAGTTGCGTTTTACTGTAACAAATTTGTGACCCCTCAAAATACGTTTTAACGATTTCAAAAAATTATGAAAAAAAATATTTTACAAACTTTAAGAAGTACTATTTAAAACCTCACAAGAATGACTACAAAACATTATATCATTTGCCTTATACAAAAATAACAAATTTTAATTTAATTTAATTTAATTTAATTTAATCTGAAACAAACAAGGCCTTAATTAGTTATCCAACTAGTGGTTTTTCCCATGTGAATGATGAGGTGGCAATCAAGTCACAAAACAAATTATATTTTCTTTTATAATTTTTTCATGTGGGTCCAAATTTTCAGCCTTTTATATTTCTTCTCCTCTCTCCCTTCTCCCTTCTCCCTTCTCCTTACTTCCTTCCTCTCTATCTTCTGCTACCATCTCTTTGCATCCTACGATCGCTTGATGTCGCTCTAAGCCAACACTGGCCTCCGCCTTTCTAGCCTTGTCATCGGGCACCAACCTCCACTGTAGCCCTGTATCAACAACACTCTAGCCTCGCCATCGGCAGTGGTGCTCCAACCTCACGTTGGCCCTGCCCCAACACCACCATCAGCTATTGCCTTCCAGCCAAGCCCAATGCCTTCTCTATCAACTGTCGGACCCGAGAAAAGTGTGTAGCAAAGCTATCCCAATCCGTAGGAATTTATATCCACTGCCACCTTCACTAGAGAGTCCTCGTCGTTGTTGGAATTCATGAAATCGCTACAACTATGTTCGTCTTTCTCCACCTCCCTCTCTACTAAATTCATCATCTTCGATGAGCTTTCAGCTGATTCCTCCTCCCTCACCATGCTCTTTACCTTCCCGTGCAATTGCCAGTGATCACGTGCATCCAACGAAGCTAAGATGAAACCCTAGTGCCGCCATTTTTCTTGGGTTGCCTTTGGCCTCATGTTGCCACGCCGCCGCATGTCACGACTAGTCAAATTGTCCGTTGTTCTATCTTTCCCGTCCTCCGGTAGTGACAGAGACAGACATTGAGAATGGAGAGAGGAAAAGACGGGGAGTGATGAAGAAGCAGATGACAACCGCGCCTATGTTAAAATAGTTGAATTGGACGCCACGTCAGATGCCACTTTGACAAAACTATCTACAAAACCATTTCAGGTGGTTATTTGCACTAGTTTGTAAACATCAATGAGTAGCATACTTGCTATTGAAAGTCACGGGTTATGTGTACCCAACTCAATACTTCAGGTCAAATAGCCTTTTTCATATACATAATTATAGATTTATCACCAACGTGAAAATTTTAACTTACCTAGTAGAATATAAGTTCAAATTCAGTGGAATAACTGATTTGTCCAAAGGTTGCAAGCGAAACTCCAGTAAGAATCGAACAGGAACAGTGACAATTAGCGACACTAACCTATATAACCCAAACGTGACGACACTGTTTACGAGTCACAGGGCGTCCGTGGAAGAGGCGCGCACGTGCCGGCCACGTGCCCTTGAGTTAGCCACCCCTCCCCGTCGCGACGCATCTCGATGGCGACCGACGCCGGCGCCGGCCACGGCGCCGTGCCCGCCGCGGCCGCTGGTAGAGCCGACGAGGAGGCGCACGCCCTCCTCCCCGCCCCCTCCCCGCCCGGCGGCCGCGACGAGGACGAGGACCTCGAGGAGCGCGCGTACGAGGCGACCGAGAAGGTCATCGTGTCCCTCTCCGACGACCCCGACGCCGACGCCGACCTGGAGGCGGGGCTCTCCTCCTCCTCCTCCTCCGCGGCCGCCCCGCCCTTCTCGTGGCGGAAGCTCTGGCTGTTCACAGGGCCCGGGTTCCTGATGAGTATCGCGTTCCTGGACCCGGGCAACCTCGAGGGCGACCTCCAGGCCGGCGCCGCCGCCGGGGACACGCTGCTGTGGCTGCTTATGTGGGCCACGGCCATGGGGCTCCTGGTGCAGCTCCTCGCCGCGCGCCTCGGGGTCGCCACGGGCCGGCACCTCGCCGAGCTCTGCCGCGACGAGTACCCCGACTGGGCGCGCCACACGCTCTGGCTCATGGCCGAGGTCGCCATGGTCGGCGCCGACATCCAGGAGGTCATAGGGAGTGCCATCGCCATCAAGATTCTCAGCAGGGGTTACCTGCCGCTCTGGGCCGGCGTCATCATCACCGCCTTGGATTGGTGAGCCCGAAACTTTCGCTTAAATTGGTTCCATTTCTTTAATTGTTGGAGCTTTCGTGCGGCCGGCAATTGGCGTGATTGTGATTGTGAGCTGCTCAATTCCAGAGGATAGTTCCAAAAATTAGAGCCTTTTGTTTTATGTTATTGGCATGGGGGATTTCTCCACCAATAGACTATTTTTTTCAGAAACAAACAAAAGAGAAAAAATATTACAGCTTCCAGGGTTTGTTATTACCGACTATTTCGACTTGGATATTGGACAATTCGGAGACTTGGATATTGGACAATTCGGAGATTTGGATATTGGACAATTCGGATGATATAGGTGAAATTTAGGTGTTAGTGAAGCCGCGGAGGTGTTAGATCTTACCTACTTACTTGATCCAAACAGAGGGATGATATTGGAGAACTCCATTCCTGTTTGCCGCTACGCCCGTGTACCAAAGCTTGAAGTTTTTTATAATATGAATAAAAATAAACAAAGTTCACTGCCACTGCTACCCCAGTTTCTGTTTTAAAAACTTGAAAGCACAGTGGTGGTTAGATTAGAGATTGAGAAAATTTCTAGTATTTGGCTTTTCCTAGCATCGATAAGTATTTGGCTCATAAACTAAATATTCATATTTTTCCACCTTCTGATTAATTAAAGATATGATGCTATTTGCGAAGTTTACTTTAGTTTTTCTTGTTAAACTGCTTTCCGACCTGTTGATCTACCTCTCTCCTGAAATAATTTGTGTCAGCAGAGGCCTTCATGTTTTTTGGGTTTGTCCTCAAGGAATATAATATGAAATTTGTGTCCTTTTGCATGAACTAATGCTGCTGGCATCAACATACAATATTTTATTTCACAAGAAATTACTGTTAGCTATTTGGTCACCAAATGCATTTTCCTTGGGTATTGTTCATTCCTATGCAATTCTTTGATATAGGACCTTTGTGCTGCCTTTGATAAAGTCGAAGATGCTGTGATGTTAGATTTTTAAAATCTTGTTCCATGATTTTCTTGACGATTATTGTTTTGATTATAATATGAATATGGCATGCCCTTTGCCTTGATGGTCACAAACTCACAAGTCACAACTAGTGACTAATTTGTTTAGAATATCAGTAAACTGGTGTTGTCTTTTTTTTTAATCACATGTGCTTTGCACCTGGAAAGTGCTAGGTCACTATAAAGTACATTCTAATTAAGTGCCTCTAGCATGTAAACTAATAGTCAATGGCGTGACAGCTATGCAGCTATTGTTATTTGGATCATCACCTTATCTTGGTGTCATCTTTTTTCAGCTTCATTTTTCTTTCTCTTGAAAACTATGGGGTGAGGAAACTAGAAGGTGTGTTTGCGTTTCTAATTGCAACAATGGCTTTCTCCTTTGCATGGATGTTTGCTGATACGAAGCCCAATGGGAAAGATCTGTTAATCGGTAAGGATCTCACTTACCAGCTTTCGATGCTGCAATTTGTCTCACACTAATCCATTGATCATGCATAATTTTATCTACAGGTATTTTGGTTCCAAAATTGAGTTCTAGGACGATAAGACAAGCAGTTGGGGTTGTTGGCTGTGTTATTATGCCCCACAATGTATTCCTCCATTCAGCGCTTGTGCAGTCAAGAAAAATAGATCCAAACAAGGAATATCAAGTACGTGAAGCATTGAGATACTATTCAATAGAGTCAACAATCGCATTGGCAGTATCCTTCATGATAAATCTCTTTGTAACAACTATTTTCGCAAAAGGATTCTATGGCACTAAAGAAGCGGGTAATATTGGCCTCGAAAACGCTGGACAGTATCTACAAGAGAAGTTTGGTGGAGGATTTTTTCCTATTCTCTACATTTGGGGGATTGGGCTATTAGCGGCCGGACAGAGTAGCACCATAACAGGAACTTATGCTGGACAGTTCATAATGGGTGGATTTTTGAATTTGCGGTTGAAAAAATGGATAAGGGCGCTTATCACCCGAAGCTTTGCAATTGTGCCAACTATAATTGTCGCTCTCTTCTTCGATACATCTGATTCTGCACTAGATGTTCTAAATGAGTGGCTCAATGTTCTTCAATCAATTCAGATCCCTTTTGCACTGATCCCTCTGATAACCTTGGTATCCAAGGAGCAAGTTATGGGAGTATTTAAAATAGGTCCTAACACACAAGTAAGTACTTTTTACAGTGTTTTGTCAGCTTTTGCTGTATTGCATGGTTAAAATATTCCTTTTATAGCATCATCCACTCATTAAATATTGTCCAGAACTTTAAATTCTTGGATATACTCAGATACTTATACAATTATACCAGTGAGGGATATATTTTAAGATTGTTTGCATGCAGGTCTTGTACCATATATACAAATGTTACGACAAAAATGTTAGTTATGTTAGTTATAAAATGAGTGCAATAGTAACAGTAGGTGTTCCATTTGGGGGAAAATCTAGTTTGTTCTTGCTGGTTCACGATTGCAGATTTTGCTGCAGTTGAGCTGCTCGTGGGCATACTATAACAAAAAATCCTCTAGTCAGTGATACTGTGGTGCATTTTTTTTGAAGGGACACTAAAATCAAATGCTAGCTATCCATCCCTCTCGATCTAACGACTCAAATTGATTTTGTTTGTTTTATACTACCATGATAGTATTTATACTGCAACTATAGTAGATTTTTATGGGAACTCAATCTATTGAAGGATTCATCTGAATTATGCTACCATTCTAGTATATTTGTTGTTTTGCACCATTTAAGCGCTCTTGTACCCTGCGCTTATCTGTGCTTTTAGAACTTGCATTAAGCAAAACATGTATTGAATCAGCATGTTAACAAGCTTGCAATCTGATCAATTGGGCAGAGCATTATTCTAGCAGCTTTATTTCTTTGGTCTGGCATTGTTGAAGTTTAAATCCACTGTGTCCTCACTTAGCTCTGGAAATTTTCTGCAGGCTGTAACATGGACAGTAGCCACACTATTGATCACTATCAACGGCTATCTCTTGTTGGATTTCTTCTCTTCTGAAATAAAAGGTCTAATGTCTGGCACAATTCTATGTGCTGCCGTTCTTATGTATGCTTTGTTTGTACTGTATCTCATCATACGAGGGACGGAGTTGTCCGAACGGATCATCTCAGCGATACACAAGAGTTTATCATGACAAAGATAACCATTTTTTATCTTTTGCACAATCATAATGTCTCAAAACGTATAGAGAACCTCAGCAAGCTTTGCGAGAAACTGGAGACGGAGATCTCACTGTACAGTCATACCGAAAGGGTTAGTTCTCGAGAAGAACAACCATGTAGCCTTAATTGATTTTTCTGTGACAACCTGACTGCGTCGGGAAGAAAAAGAAAACATACAATAGGGATGAACTCCTGATGTTATTAAACAGATTTGCACTATTTTCTTTCCAAACTTTGTTTTCAAGGATCTAGGACTTTGTTTCCAAGGATCTAGGCATAGAGAGAAAGAGAATACTAGAGGTAGAAGAAATCAATCATTTTAATTTTTCCATTTGTAAATGAGACCATTTCTGTATGGAAATTGTGATGCACATATCTGAATGTGATCATCCAAACCTGACTGACGTGGTTTGCCTCAATGTTAAAATTTGGTGGTGATGCTGGGAATTTGTTCCGGATTCAACGAAGGGATTGGATATATGCCACTGCCAACAAGTGGTTTTACCTTTTTGCCACCCCGCATATTGGCCTCGCTAAGTTGCCATGACCGACATTGATTTGCTCCCAATTACACCATTGTGCCTCTTTTTAATGGTTTCTCATTTTTCCATTTACCGACACAGGAGAGCACCATCACCATCTCGTGGTTCGAGTATGAGTACTTGAGCGGCCGAACGACGCTGGTCTGGGTGGTCGCCGACAAAAAGATGGGTGCGGTGCAGGCATGGGTGTAGGCCTTGAAGCTGCCGGTGTGAAGGAGGCCGTGATGCGCACCATGGCGGTGGAGCGGGAGGTGAGGTGAGGGAGAGAGAGGCAAGGAAGGCACGGGCAATGTCAGAGACGGAGAAGACGACGGACGAGCAGAATGAGCTAGAGTAGGAGTTGTACAACCTGAACCCGATGACGTAGAGGAGCAGCTTGCGATGTGTGTAACCCGTTCACCATTGCTCACCATCAAGATGAAGATGAAGGTGATGCCCAACTCCTTGACACCCATCAGGGAGAGGAAAGGCAAGAGCACCGGCTGAGAGCTACATAAGTTGCTACAGCACAGGCTGCAAATGCGGTGGAGTTCGACGGGAGGCAAAAGTTTAAGGCGAAGCTCGATGGATGATGGAGGAAGAAGGTAAAGTAGAGATGAAGTAGCCATTTCCTTATGCGGGGGTAAGAGGGGAATGGAAGAAATCACTAAAAAGGGTCAAAATGGCATGTAGGTGGTGGTGGTCTCAGCAATAGGGATGACAACTTTAAAGGCAATTTTCTGCGGGTTGGCGAATAAGGGGAGCACCCCTCTGCAGACTGCGGTGGTAAATAGGCAATTTTGTCGGATTCTATCATTCAAATAGCAGGCCCATCACTGAACTCTCGTGTTTGCTCGATGGGCCTTCTCGTAATGCGTTTTTCTTTTAGAGAAATAAAGTAAAATTTTGAGCCTTTTGGTGACGAGCTATCTGCTTCCATTTCTCTTCATTTGATCGCAGCTTCTCTAGCGGATGCTGCAGGGGAGTTTCGTTATTTGTTTTTCTGAATGCAACATTCTACCGATATTGTTGTACAATTTCATGTTGTTTTTTTAGCTAACTACCTCGGTTTCGTTTTACTAATGGTTTTCATTTATTCTACTAATGATTTAATTGTTCCCCTAAATGGCTAAATCATTAAGCTCTAAAAACACATTTCTACGAGCACACATGCATGGTTTGGTCCACCGATAATACTTTCATCTAGCTTGTGCTGATGAGCATTTGCAACTTGCAACACCTTTGACCGATGAACGTACTGCAGCTAGCTAGATATGCTTGCCAGTTGCTGGCGAAGCATGCTCATGTTTCCCAAATCAGAACCTTTCCGTCTCTCAGAAATGTTTACCCACTTTTTAAAACTCTCGAAGCTAAGCGGCTAAACCGTGTGGTTTTACTCAATTTGAACGACATTTGTCTCCCACTTCATACGTATATATGTACGCCACATAAAACGGAAGTTCCGACATGCAGGTGGTACGCTGGCCCAAGGTGGATTGTTCGTATCCGTCTGGGTATTATTCCGGATATTCGATACTATTTGTGTTTGAATTCATATTCAATGCTATTTGTGTTCGAATTCGTATCCGCTAAAAGCATATTTATTAAATACAATATGAGCGGTTTTTTATCCATATCCGATCCGTTCCACCCCTAGTCGTGACAGAGAAAAATGGATAAAAAAAAAAGTCAAATCGATTTTCTAACCAAATAAATTAAGGCACTTTGAACATGCCATAATCACAAAATAGACAGAGCTTAATATATAGTTCGGAAGTCGAGCAAACTTTTCCTTTATTGTAATATTTTAAAATCTCTCTAGCTAGCATCTTAATTGATTAGTTGCAGTAGCTACAGCAGTGTGTGCATGGACAAGGATGCATGCATATGATCGATCGATGGAGACGATTAAAAAAAAAATTGCCACACGGACGAAATATATGATCGATCGATCAATTCGCCTGCATCGACAGATGATCAAAAAGCTCCTTTTCAGCTTGCTTCCGCTGCAAGCATCACGCATGCATGCATGCATATACGATCGAGGGAGGGAGAAAAGGCAAGGAAAAAAAGAGGCCTGCAGGGCGCACCGGCCGTACCCGTACGTGCCGCCTCCTATAATCCTATTCCTACCACAAACTAGCATGCGTGAGAGCGTACCTGCGTGTCTGTCTGCGTCGTTGTTAATGGTGCACAGGCAATGGAGCTTGAACTTTAAATCGATGGGGTTAACATTTGATGATGTATAAATTAGCATATGTAGAAGGACATATTTTCAAAATTAGTTCGTAATGTACTATAAATATATCTATAGTGTATAAGGCTGTGATATCTCATAATCGTCACCGTAAAGTCGATATTTACTTAGATGTTACTCTAATTTATTCTAATTTTACTTTGTGTTGTAGGGGGACACGCACATCCACCCCCAACTACAACATGGTGAGAGACGACGAATCGGAGCAAACAAGGCCCAAAGTAGAGATAGGCCATTAATTAAGGGGGGACTGGGCGACGAGATCCCGTTGGGATACGGCCCGGATGGGATCCCCTCGTGCACTCGGCCTCTCCCCACTGCTTCCCCCACGCGCTCGCGCACACCTCCTACTGCAACCATCGCCGGTGTCGTCGTCTTCTCCGTCGCCGCCGGTGCTCCACGCACCTCTGCCGCCCCTCGCCGCCTCCTTTCTCCGCCCCGGCCGACGGCGCCCTCGCCGCCGGCCGCTCCGCCGCGGCCGACGCCGCCCACCTTAACCCGAGGGGGTGAGGTGCGGTCCCCCCTCCAACGCCGGCCGACCGTCTTCACCCCCTCTCTCGGCTCTGGCGGCACCGCCGCCGCCTCAGCCGCCGACCCGACGAATCCCACCCACCGCTGTGACGCCGCCGCCTTCCCGGCCCAAATCTATACCCGAACCCCACCCCGAACCCTAACCCAAACAGCCGATGGCGAGCTCGACGGCGGCGACGGCAAGGTCAATGGCGGCGGTGACGAGGTCGGCTCCTCCTTATTCCTCCTTCCTCCACCTCTACGGCGCGCGCGGGGAAGGGGGACACGGGGTAGACACGTGGCGCATGGGAAGTGATCTCGTCCGAATCCCACCCAAACGGGAACCCGTTTCTCAGAATTTCTCTTAATTAATTGAACCCACCTCATTGAAACTCGTCAAAGCGAAGCAGAGCAAAGGTGGTGGCATGAGGCAAACTAGCGCCCCCATAGAATGAGGCAGAGCAGCAACATCGATCTCTCTTCACCAGACCGATGGGATAACACGGAGAAGGAGAGATCCATGGAAATCCCGAAGGCGTGTTAAGACCAACTTGATTGCCATGAAAGCTAGAAGACAAGCTGTATCATGGGGGCACACTGTGTGTCTGCAACGCTTACTAAAAAACTTAAAATCCAAAGAAAAATGATAAATGATTGTCATGCTAAGACAAGCGAGAAAAAGAAAGCAAAAAAGTAAAACAATCTTCTGGCTCGTAACAAAACCCTAACATCTTCTATGGTTGTACTCACTACAGGAAACGCTCCAAGTGTGGGCGGCCAGAAAATTCAGTGTCGGCGGCCAAATGCCGCCGACAGATCAATGTCGGCGGTTTTGGCCCCCGACATAGATTTACATTCCTGTAGTGACTTCTACGTATAGAAGATGGTGCACCAACCTACATGAGATTCCTCTGTGATTTCATAAGAGTAGCCAATTTTAAAATCTCCTCACAACACCCAAAATGATTTAATGAGAAGTAGGGCAGCAATAAAAACAATTAGCGTAGCGTAGCAATGCTAATCAGTCGAAACCAAATTTAATAACTCAAAATTTACCGATGAGAGCCGACATATCAAGCACATGCACATCTCATCAATACTTCAACCAGTCTCTTGTAGCAAATTAATGGCATAAAGTTTATAGCATTCTAGAGAAAAATCCATCTAAAAATTATAGCATACAAAAAATACTTTTCAACACGAATCTACGCACATGATTTTCGTATATCCGATATAAATACAAATCCACATCCACATCCACAATATGTGTATAACTAAATTTAAAGTTAGAAGAGCCGTCTTTAATGAGAGTGTATGTATATATGCATAAAAAAAAAAGGTCGCTAACGGCCATCAATCCAGGATACCGACGCATCGTCTCCAATTAACCACGGCAGCCGCTAGCCTTCGTGCAAGAGGCCAGGTTAGCGCCACTGATCGATGAAGAGAACATGAACGGCGGTCCGGCGGGTCGGCCGGCCGGCCGGCCTGCCCAATTGAATGGATCGTCGCCGTCGGCCGGCGGCGACGTCGATGCAGATCACTCACACACACTGACACACATGCATGGACCCCTAGTTAGCTAGCGACGATCGATCGGCTCGCTCGATCGCTACAGGATGGAGAGCTAGCGGCATGCAATCACGCATGCATGCATGGTCCATCCATGGAGCTAGCGAGCAGCCGACATTTGTACCCTCCCGTGTGGCCAAACCCTAGCTAGCTAGCCAGCGTGCGTGGGCCGGCCAGCACAGTGAATGGTGTCCCGCGAGCACATTAATGTTTCTGAGACAAGCTACACTTCAATCTAGATGTTCATGGCTGGCACGCATGTGCATGCTGTGCTAGCTAGGTTGAGTAACTCTCAAGCTGAAATTAACTGGCTTTGTACACATGCATGCATCAGAGTGAGGAGTGCATAATGACATGGACCGATCCCTGTAGCATATTTTTTAGCAGGATGAGAGGTAGAGCTGACTGCCTGACTCTCTCTCTCACACACACATATTAAAGGTGCACTCGTGCGTGGGTGTATATCGCCCTTGTGGCCGTGTGCATGTACACTTCAATTAACTCGCAAGCTCAATTTCAAAATACGATCGTCTCTGGTTTCAGATAATACTCAGCATGCAAAACACAACTTTATCCGCTCAAAGGGAATCATAATAATAGAAATACTTTTTGAGACAGAGCGCGCGCGCTAAAAAAGTTTCCAAACTTTGCATTGTACGCATCTCATATATATATATAGCAGGTATTTATGGATAGGGGGAGTATATACAGAAGAAACAATAGAAAAGCGGGGGCATTGGTGTTGCTACAAATTCCCTCTTTTTTTTTTTGGGACCATCTCTCCCTCCCACTGTCCCACACACTCTCTCTTGCTCTCTCTGATCTTCTTGGATACCATGCCTGCGTAATCGATCATCCGGTCTGTACGTATGCATGCAGTTCCAATGCAACAATTGGAATTTCTTTTCAATTCACGCGCGAGAGAATTTCAACCGATTCCACTACCTTGCACGTACCCACACCGATTATTTTTTTTATAAAAAAACTTATTTTAAACTTACACTGATGCAGTGGTGCTCATAATACCAATGCGCAAATAAAATAATGAAACTACACCAGCATATGTACGTGCACCACCGATGGCCTCTATGCCACACGAGCTTCATACGAGCAATGCACATACAGCTTTATGGGGCTGCTTGGATTGTCGCCGCCGTCAGCCGTGCCAACTACTGGCTCGCCATGGAAAATTAGGTGTTCGTTTAGATGGTCGCCGTCCGTTTTTGCTTCCTAGTACGTACGTGGAGTAGGAGCTGCGAAAGATGTGTATTGAAGCATACGGTTAATTATCAAACATCGCAATCATCTTCGTCGATCGATCACCACCATATGCACGCACGCATGCATGCACATATAGACGACGACACGTACGAACGGATCGATCAATCAATCAATTATTCGACACATTCTAGCAATCTCACGTAGCGTACGTACGTAATACTGCCTACGTACAAACAGCTAGCAGCTGGTTTTAACTCTGCTAGGTTAATTTTCAGTGCACGTAATTAATTAATAAGGCCATGCGCGGCGTACGCACGTACCTAACTACGTACTTCACGTCGATGTCACCTGGCTAGCTAGCTTCAGGCACGTGTACGTAAAGCTGTCTGCATAGTGCCACGGTGACACTGATCTGTCCATGCATGCATGCATGCATGCACGCGCGCACCATCTACGTACCGAAGTACCGATCCATCGATCGATGCACACACTACACGCACATCACACATATATACGTCAGTCGACGCTGCTGAGATGAAATTGCAACACCATATATATACATGTGCATGGCATGAGATCGATGGATCGATATATATACATGCTACATGCATGTTCTTTCTCTCCCTCTTGTGCCCTCCTTTAAATCTTTAATCTCTCTCTCTAGATGGTCCTGTGAGAAGGAAGGACCATGCATATATGCATGCTAACAAACACCCGTGTACGTTACATATCTCTCAACACATCACATCATGCATTCAGGGAGAGAGAGATCGAGAGCATAGGCATTGGATGCCCGCACCTCAATATTAATTAACCCGCACCTTAATTTCGATAAGGTAGGTGTGCAACATTGATTTATATACACTGTGTCCGTGTCCGTGTCCGTGCATGATGACGGCCGGGTTAGTGAGGCGCAAACACATGCATGCACGTACGTACGACGGAGTTAGGAGTCGCATTATTTAATTTGTCGTGGTTGTTCAACTGATGTGCATGCATGCGTGCACCCATGCACGCCAGGGAGGGACGCCCCATATACACGTACACGTACACGTACGATGGCCGCCGCACAATCGATTAATGATATTGAGCGGCCTAATTCGGTGGAGAGGATTAATTAGGAAAGGATCCAAGGAAGATTTGATCGATTATAGTTGTGTTAATATAAATGGTAGAAGGTCTTAAAGGAATTTGCACCGCCTTTACAAGTGAACCCCACCTTAATTCCCCATAAATAGGGCTATGCATGCCATCCTCGACACCAACTTCTCCATTTCTCTCTTTGGGCTCTCCTTAATTCACGTGGTTGCTCGATCATTCATAAGCGGTCACCCCACCGTTTCTGGCAGTACGAGTTCTTCCTGACACTAAGCCACCCAAAAGTTCACGATGTGAACCTGTATCTTAAGAGTATCTTACTCATGTACGATTAATACTCTTGAGTATAATCGTACAAGGTAGCTAATAAATACTACTCTACTTAGTTTTTGCAGCACCGACACCTGCTGCATTGATCCTGGCACTGCAAAGCAAAGATAGTTAACCAATCAGGAGCACCCGCATTGATTATCAGTACTTAATTAAGCAGGTGCAGGTACAAGCTTATTTACTCTCTCTCTTTTTTAGTAAAACGTATTTTAAATTAGCACATGGATTACACAATCTGCGAAATTAAAAAATTATGAAAAAATCATACTACCCATGCATGTTAACAAATGTTTTCGTACTATGAGAGAAAATAATATTGGAAATATATTCATACATAAATAAATAAATAAGAATAAACATGAAAAACCTAAATAAATTCACATGCCTATCTTATATTTCTAAACAAATTATTCAAACCACGTGTAATATATAAAAAACAGGGGAAGTACTGTGCAGCA
This sequence comes from Raddia distichophylla, assembly GCA_005191435.1. Taxonomy (NCBI): domain Eukaryota; kingdom Viridiplantae; phylum Streptophyta; class Magnoliopsida; order Poales; family Poaceae; genus Raddia; species Raddia distichophylla. The sequence continues at coordinate 1,101,469 of SPJY01002156.1, read as the reverse complement.
CTGATATGATTGAACAACCTCCTCGAGAGTACGAGTACTTACTCGTACGTACTTTCGCGGTAAATTAATGGGTTAATTATATGAACGGTCGATCAGGTTAATTATCACTTGCATTTACCAGCTGCAAGCGCGTGCACCTTACGTTATCAGTTTTGCTTTGAAAAAAATGAGATCTCAGTACTGCTATTAATTAATCCACCTTAAAAATAAAAAATTTAGAAAAAATGAATTTTACATCTTGAATTATCATGTGTCGTCTATATATTCATGAACAATTAAATCAGATATTAATTTCACCCACAAAGCCATGAAAAAGGTGCGGATAATCCCTTGGAGGCGGTTTCAGAGGTGGTTTTTGCCACCGTAGTATGATGTGACAGTCTAATCAACAAATGCACGAACAAATAAATAAAAATCATCGTGGAATCCATTTGTCATTGTATTGTTACTCTTGTTGTACCTCCTTCCTTTTGCAGCTGAGTTCCTCCACAGTGTATGGATCGGTGAGCTTGGCAGGAGCAGCGACCTCCCCCAACGGCCCAACCTCCTCCCCCTCTCACCGGCAACCTCCTTCTCCGGCGCCCTTTCTTACTCCCCCACGACGCAAGATTGAATCCTCGATGTATGTTGGAAACAAAGGAGGTGGCCAAGGCTAGGGGGGAGGCGACGTCTATGGTGGCGCGAGGTGAGGGGGAGGCGGCATGCCCGACAGCGTCAAGGGAAAACAAAGGAGATGGCGCAGTCGGTGGTGGGACATGTGGCGGCGCGTTTGGGGGTGGAAAATGTGGCGATGTCGTCAAGGGTGAGGGAGGCGGCCACTGGGGCTAGCTAGAGAGATGGCTCGATTGGGAATGGGAGTTGCCCTGACACCATCGATTTCCTATCTCCCTTGCTGCATGAGCACTATTCTTCATGCATAACACAACCATTTAAGTAACCAAATGCATGCTTCAGTGCATGCGTGAGTCGGAAAATATTTCATTGATGTTTATGAAATACTACCTTTGACATTTATGTTTAATTGCACCCATAGCACATAAATAAAATATGGAAGGGAGATGGAAGGGACTTTAAACCCCTGGCTCTTAATCCTTTTGCCTAGCAACCATCACACCATGACTTCTAATTTTAAGAACCAATTCTTTTATTTACACTGGCCATATTTTTCTCACATCTCATCTCTCCTCTTCCTCTCCATCCTCCTATCTCGCCTACCTCTTCCGAGCTCTATCCCTTGCCTCCACCTCATCTATGGCCACCTTGGCCATCTCGTCGTCTGCCCAACCATGTCGTGGGCGCCTCACTAATCCTTCATGGCTGCCCAACTCCTCCTCCTCCAAGGTTGCCCACCACCCACCGTGTGATTTACATCCAACAAATGGAAGGACGATGGAATGTGATGAGAAAGGAGTGAGGATGTTGGTGTTTGTCGGAGCTCAGATAGACGGTTGGACAATGGAGCTCAAGCAAGTAGTTAGAGGTCTAGATCAACAGTCGAACTGTCAAGTCCCAAACTGACCCGACAACCGTGTCGAGTTTGAATCGGGTCCACGGTTTGAGCCGGGTTGGGTCTGGATTAGCCTCTGTCGTGACACACATATAGCCACGACCACAACCTAGCAACTAATCCGTAACCAGATTTGTGGCTTCATGCCCTTCACAACTCTAGTGGCTACCACTCCTAGTCCTAGCTAGACCCCACCGCCACTCAACCCATTCTCCCTCTATCTACCCTATTCCTCACTTCCTCTCCCTCTATCTATATGATGCGGGGGACAGTGACTCATCGTCTGGCGACGTGGTCACTAGCGATGCGGTGGACGACTAATCGGCAATGTGGCCACTGGTGCAATAGAGGACGACCAAGCGGAGGGCGAGGGAACAATGATGCGGCAGTGGGTGATGCTAGAAACGATGATGTAATGGCGGTCAACGATGGTGGCACCACGTGGCCCTTTTCCTCTCCACAGTGGCGCATGGTAGTTCCCTCCTCTACGGTGATTCGGTTCCCCATTGTCTCTAATGATTAGCATCCCTTCTCTCCACTCTAGATCTGATCTCTTCCTTCTGTCCGTGTGTTCAAGACTTCAAGGTGGGTTGGGGCACCGATGGGTTGGGTTGGGATGAGCAGATTGAATCCTCGATGTATGTTGGATCGAGTCCGGGTCAAGGCATAACCCGATCTGGCTCGTCCCAAGACCTATCTAGATCTTTACGGTTGAATGAGTTGGACATGCACATGGAGAGGAAGGAAAGAGAGGGATAGAAAGAAGAAGAAGAGGCTAGGGGTAAAATTATCCACATTTTTCGAAAAAATGGTGTCTGATGGCTCCATAACGATATTCTACTTAATAATTTCTACAATCTATAATGATAAGTTTACAAATATACATCGTGTGATGACATTTTTCTTTTCTGATCTTCGCAGCTAAATCTATTAATTACCCAAAAAACCTAGCTAGGTAGCTAGGTTGTCAACTTGTCGGTGAAGTTAATTTTAGTACACGTACGTGCAAAGGCTACTTGCATTAGCTAGGTCGTACATATATGCATGGGTCTGACCGTCTGAGGTACGACGTGACAAGTAGTACTTAGCCGGTACAAATTAACAGCGGAGCGTCATCATAAAAACAAAGCACCAGTAATAGATTTTTGTAACCAGCAGTGCTGGTACGCGTCGCTATCTTTAACTAGCTCAGAGCATGCCCAACAGAATCTCTATATTTCGTTCTCTGTATCCCTTATTTAGATCACTATTTGTTTCCTACATTTCAATCCTCTCCAGCAGAGTTTCTATCCTTAAAAAAATATAGAGGTTCTCTAAATACAGAGACTCTCAAGAGGTAGAATCTCTATATTTAGAAATTGAGACTGAGCTTGTTCACAATAGTATTTTCAAAAACGTTAGAAAACGGATGTCCGTTCGAGTGAGTTCCAACGAAGGAGCTGATGCGCGTGCAGTCGTGGGGTCTCCTCAGGGAAAGCCAAGTAGAGCGAGTTCGCCCAGACGCTCCTCCCAGCGGCGCTGGCCTTGCCTCCCATAGCAGCGCCAAGTACACCCTCACGTCGCTGACCTGCCCGTAGCCGACAACGCCGCAGCCATTGGAGATGGCGGCGAGGTTGACATGAAGCATGAAGCGGGTGGAGTCGAGCATGGAACGGACGCCACGGCGGGCGGCCGGAGAGACGCTTCCCGAATTACAACAGGCGGGTTTCAGATTCGTTTTAGTTTTTTTTAACATTTTCTCATATATTTCAGAGAAATTCATGTATTTTTTTTAAAAAATATTCATGGAGAATGTGTTCTTCGTGAAGCTCCCAACGAGGGACGTCGAGGGCAACCTGGCGTTATGCCTCTCGCGGTGCTCCGGCGACGCGTCCGGGCGTTCGAGGTGCGATGTGCCGCTCGTGTTGCCATGGCTATACTGTTCTCCACCCTCGTCGTTCCCCCTCGTGGCCGAGGGCTAGTCCCCTTTGGGTGGCGTCGGTGCGGCGCACGCCCAGGCAAGGACAATAACTAGTTGAATTGATATGAATTTTAGTTGAAAACCATGTGAATTTCAGTCAAGTCCAGAGTGAAAATGCCTGTAACCATATGAAACTACTTGAACCAATATGAATTTCAGCTGAAAACATGTGAATTTTAGGTTGGTTCAGATAGTTTCATAGAAAATTCATGTTGGTTTAGGATTTTCTAGTACAAAAAACAGATATTTTTATGAAAAATTCAGCTTGGTTCAGGTGGTTTTAGCTAGTTTAATAGAAAATTCGGGTTGGTTCAAGATGTTTCAGCTAGTTTTCGTAGGAAATTCATATTGGTTCAAGTTATTTCAGGTAAAAAAATTGTTAGGTTCATGTGAAATTCGGGTTGGTTCATGTAAAATTCAAATTATTTTAGATAGTTTCATAGAAAATTTATGTTGATTCAAGTAAAAAAGTAGCTTGGTTCATGTGAAATTTAGGTTGGTTCAGATAGTGTCAGCTTGTGTCATGTTGTGTTAGCTTGTGCCATGTAGGCCTGATACATTTGAGCTTAGCGTAGCATTTCAGTAAAATTTGAAAGTCTTTGGAGAGAGGTCTATATATCATAAAAAATAATTTAAAAATAGTTTTAGAATCTTTAAAAGAACTACTAAAAACCTGAGAAAAATCAATACAAATTATTACACCAAATGGGCTATATAAAAAAGATAAATTTTACAGAAACGCTACGCTACACTAAGATGAAATGTACAAGGCCGTAGTTTCATCTTGTGTCAGATTGTGCCATGTAGTGTCAGCTTGTGTTATGCTCATCCGTTTCAAACCTTCTGAACGGACGTCCGTTCTATATAAGCTCCCTAGTATTTTAGAGACCCTTTAGGTAGCCCTTTGGCAATGCTCTTATCTATTTAAGCTTATCTCAAAAACATTAGGAATTTTCCCGAGATTGAGTCATGTCCAAGCTATCCGACTTGTTTTTAAAAGATTAATCGGACATGTCGTCGTGATAGAAAAAAAATCAAATCTTTTGTATTTTAAATAAAGATGAGGAAATAAGTCATACAACCCACGTATGCCGACGAGAACAGACCCTAAAGATTAATGTAGAAAGTTGATTAAACATGTGCATGCATGCAGATGCCTCTGTGTGAATGTATGATTGTGTTGTGTGTATGAACGAAACAGTGGGTCATGGAGAAGCCTTTGCCTGATGTACGTACTAACATGCATAGCTGCTAGAGCAATTAGACAAACAAACCAATTAAAATCTGGTTAGAATCTAGATTATTCATTACAGCGAGCAAACCTTATTAAAGACAGAAGAAATAGCAAAACATATACCGTACGTGTCAACATTTTTGGGTCGCTGGAGCAAAACAAGGTCTTATTCTTTTCAGATCAAAAGAGCTAAAAATCATAATACAAAAAAATTATGATGTCTTATTTGAGACTTTTTTTTTTACGAAAAGGCAGGAGGACTGCCTTTGCATATATTAATTAGGAGAAGAAAAGCCTGAAGAACAAGTTACAAGGGGTGACAAGGAAAAAAGGGATGCCCACCCTAGGCGTACCTCCCAAAAAAAACTATTTACACAAAACTAGCACCTGCCGCCTCCCAGAGGCGCAGATCGTCTTCCAGCGAGAAAAGAAAAGCTGACAACGAAAGTTCAACGTCTTTGAAAATGTGGTTGTTGCGCTCCAGCCACAGGCGCCATAGGGTGGCAAACGCGATAGAGGTGGAGCCGCTAGAGGTGCAGGCCAGCAAGTCATCCCTCCACCAATTCAAGAAGGAGTTCCGATTTGACCAGGCAGCCGGATTAAGCTAGCCCCACGCACGCGCATGCGATAGTGTCTCTGGTTATAGATACTTTCTTAGATGCTTTCTTAGAAACTCTAGGAAGAACCCTTTAAAACCCTCATAAAAATGAATAACTTTTGAGACCGACTAGAACGCAGGCGCCTGCGTTTTGCGTTTCGTGCAGACAATCCTTTTTTCAGTACGATTATACAGAAATTTCACCGCACAGAAGTACTGAAAAACAATATAAAAAAGTGAAAAAACTCTAAGCTACCAATCGAGCAAATTAGAGAGGTAGAGAAGAGTAGATCGATGGGCCGTCGGCGGGCGGCGGCGGTGAGCAGCGGCGGCGCAGCAGCGACGTCGACGGCGAGCAGCGATGAGCAGCGGCGTCGACGGCCAACGCCTGCGCCGGTGCGAGCACGCGCGCGCCTGCGCTCGCGCGGAACGCAGCGCCTGCGCGAACCCGCGAACGCAGGCGCCCACGCGGGAGCAACAGCGATAATTTTTTAGTGATAACTTTTAATTTTGATCGGGGTGGGCGATGCACATCTCTGCCAACCGTAGAGACAACATTTTCCTTGCGGCTTCAAATTTTTTTTTTTAAAAAAAAAGCTTAAATTGTGTATTAACCTTTTTTAAGAAAAACGCATTGGTGCATCCGTGCATGCCCCGTAGAGACAGAATATGAACTACCTATTACTTATTAGTCATGCATATGGACATACAAGTTTTTGGATTTTGGTCCACAGCTTGTTTGGGTACACCGTACATGCAAATATATGTAATTAATTTGGAGGACACACTATTTAGCTTGTGTGTATGTGGTTAATTAATATATATATGGATATATCTGTGCATGTCATGCCTAATCATGGTTCGCTCCATGCATGCGGTAGCTGATGGTGGCCTCCCAACACTCGATTATTACACACGGCGTCATTGTTGGTAATCAATGGCGCGAGGGCGACCCAAATCTGATCGATCGATCGATCGATCAATGCAGGTGGGGGTTGGTCATGCATGCATGCATGATTAATACGGTGTGATCGATCGAGCAGGCCAGGCGAAACGATGTCGATCGATCGAGCACCTAGCTCGGGTGCAGGGCAGACGCAGAACAAAATAGTAGAAGGTCTAACAGGGTTATCTTCTACCTTCAGACCTATCTTCTTCTCTTTCATACCCTAAAAATGATAGGGGGCCTGGGGGAGGCTCCACTGCCACAACAAGGGTACCTGGTGCTAGGTCTGCCCCTGCTCGGGTGCATGGTTCATGATAGTATATGGGTCGGCGCCACACAACGACATATATACCATATAAAATCGACCATTTATGAGCTGTCATTGCCCATGCCAATTAATTAACACTTCAATTCCGTCATTGCTCGTGCATGCATGCCAATTAACACTTGCTCGTGTTTACTTGTAAAAGTGGTTCAAGCTAGCCCCACGCACGCGCATGCGATAGTGTCTCTGGTTATTGTGTCAAAATCTCGCCTTTTGCAGTCAGTTTTCATTTATCATTTGTGCTTAAATTAATTAATCAAGGAATATGTGTGTGTGTGTGTGTGTGTGTGTGTGTGTGTGTTGCACAGGAGAACTACGTACGTTCTACCGCAGGTCCACAAATACATCATGTAATCGTATACAAATTAACAGGCTAGGGCTGGTTTTTATCTCCACAAATTCTCTCCTTTTTCTAATTTAATTTCCTTCTTAGTTACGAGTAATAATTAATGCTCTACTCAAATCCTTGCCGTAACAGCAAAGGATTGCCGTCCAAAATGCCTGTAGCATGTAGTCGCATATTAACAATTAATTAGTAAATAGGAAAAAAACCCTTACAAAATATCTTATCAATCAACAGAAGAGATATACTGCACACTTATTTCGGTGAGACTCAGTAGCAATTAATGCATAGACGAATAACCCATATGCATATGGATACTATAAATATATTACATACATATTTGATTGAAATCAATATCCCGAGCTGGATCGCTGATACTCCAACAATATTAATTATGCAATAAAATATTAAAGAGGGATATTAGTGATTATATACAATTATTAAACCAGCCGTCGGCTCCTATTTTAATTTCATATTGGCGATCTATCAATACCATGCATGCTCCCTTTCTCTTTTATACTAATATATATACCCTAAGTCTCGCTGACTAGCCGCCATACGACATAAATAAACTCTGCATTATATAATCTACAAACAAGCACATGAAAAATACAAGTATCTTATAAATTATTTATGGGGTCAACTGTAGCGAATTAATTAATGGACACATCAATATATTTGGAGATTAATAGACACGATCTCTCTCACTAATAAATGGAAGTCGATACACAGCCCTAGCTTGATTCCAAACAAATAGCTTCCTACCAGCTAGCATGCACTATTTATCTAGCTGGCCCTTGTACCAGAAATTAGATCCAGTTAAGAACTTGTACTCTCATCATGCCCTTGAGCGTGATTAGTTAGCATCACCAACCAAACAGAGTAAAATAATTAATCACCTCGCATGCACACACGCTCACCCGCTCGCCGAGCTCCATGATGGAGATTGTTCTCGATCATAGCACTGAAATAATCAAATTCGTAGATATTCAAACACCACGGGTATCATAATGTGATCTCACACCATATACAATATCCCTAAGCTTGTACCAACAATACCTCACCGGCTTATCAGGAACTCCAATTAATTGGTAAGCAGATAGACTGAAATATTCCATAATTCCATTGCTCAAATATAAGAGCTGACTGATTGATGGACCCAAACTGTCAACCGACAGTCATGACGACTACCATGAAATTTAGGTTTATTTTAAGCTGCACGAGGTCACTTATTATTACAAATATAACCCGTGCCCTCCAACGGTCGGGGGTGAAGTTCTGAGAAGCCAGCATGCCCTGTCACACTGTAATTTACTCTGCTGCATGCGCATTATTATAAAGCTTGATTGATTAATGCATCATTACAGCGCATTACTTCTGTCATGGGGGGCATTAGACACAGTGTTTAGCTGCTTAATTTGACCTTCACCTTCCCATCGATCACTCTCTCAGTCCCTCATGCAGCCAGCCTGGAGTCTGGATCTTCCGCGAAGATATATATACATAGACGCGGCTAGCTGAAGTACGTCTTCGCACTTAAGGAATCCGCTTTCATGGTTTTGTGAGAAAAAGAGGAAAAGAAGACCACGGCCTGCAATTCTGGCCTCCTTTGGCTTTGAGTGATTAAAGAGGAGCAAATATAATTAGGAGCACTAATAAAGCTAATTAAAGCGCATTATGAGCCTGGTCTTAAGCAAGCAGGGTTTAGGATTTGGAGTGGCTGCACGGGAGCAAAAGATCCCGGGTGCTTCTTTGGCTGTGTGTACTGTGTTGTGTGTGTATGTGTGCCAGTGCCAGTGCCTGTGTGCGCGTCACGTGCGTGTAACGGCGTGCTGGATTTCCGTCCAAACATCAGAAGCTTCGCCAACGGCGCCGTCAATTGACACTGTGGGACCCAAAGTGGCAGAGCTGGCTAGTGGGTATGCTCACTTCCCTAGGTTTGCTAGCTGGCTAACCTTTCTATCCTTTTCTTTTGAGGGGTTTTTTTTTCTGTATGAGGATTGGTATTGCTTACTAGTATTAATGTCACGTACTATAGAAAAAAGAGCTAGTGAATTAATCTGAATTACCTTTTTGGCTCTTTTTTGTTTGAACTGAAAGTCGATGAAAATTTTAATCTAAAAAATTATGACCCTTTGAAATTTTTTTAAAAAGTTTAAAAATTACATCACGAACTTTAGAAAAAACTATTTAAAACCACACAAAAATGACTAAAAAATATTACATCACTAGAGTTCTTATGTTTCAACTGGCTTTTTTTGAGTTTCCTTCATCGACACTTTTCTCATGTTTCAAATAAAATTATTCAAGATTCACATGTTTTACGTCAAATTTCATCAATGAATTTTTAAAGTTTTAGCAGTATGATTTCAAGTTTCAATAGACATTTTCTTTTCCATGTCTTCATGCTGACGTCAGCATGACGCAGCACGTTCGATACATCAGATATTTGATTCCTAGATCCCGTCTTAAGATAATTCTCTATGTTTAGTGTGTATATCAACAAATTATCTCACTAATATTGTCCTAACTAATGTCTGTGCATGTACCTATGAAATCCGATGTTCCTCTAATTATATTTTTAAAAAAAAAACCATTGACACGCGCGCCACATCATTCCTTTGCATCAGCAATGCACCAACTCTCACGGCCCATATCCAATCACGTCCAAACATTGATATAAGTTACGAGGAAGACTAACCACAACATATATAATATCGGGATTAACGAAAAAAACCACAAAATCACGGCAAATTCATGCTGGAAAAAATAGGCAAAATATGAAGAAGAAGGGAGGTAACTTCACCATGGGAGGTAGTGGGAAGCAGCAGCCCACTGGTAACTGTATAAGCTCCCGCATTCCAGTCGCTCACGCACTCGGCGCCTCCATCTGCCCCCCCTGCCATTTTCCCACCCAGCCCCCTCGGCTTAGTATATATTCGCGCCCCGCTCCAATTGCTCTTTCTCTCTGTCGCGTACACAAGGGCCTGGGGGTTGTTTGGGAGGGCTTGGGGCTCCCGCTATTTGCGAACAGGTCCCTGCCCGCCATGGACAGGAAGCAGGGCTTCTTCTCGGCGCTGCGGGAGGAGGTGGCCCGCGGGCTGTCGCCGGCGCGGCAGCGGCGGAGGTCGGCGCAGGCAGCGGCGGAGGTGGCGGCGGCGCTGCGCTACGCGGGGGCCGGGGAGGTGCTGGCGCCGCTTATGGAGGGGCCGGATCCGGAGGCCGGCGACGGCGCGCGCGCGCGGCGGGAGGGGTGGGGGAGGTGGGTGCGCGGCCAGCTCGCGCGCGCCCCGTCGGCCGGGGCGGCGGTGGCGGCTGCGGCTGCCGCCGGCGGCGGCGGCGCAGGTGGCGGCGCGGCTCGGCTGAAGGACCTGAGGATGCTTCTCGGGGTCTTGGGCGCGCCGCTCGCGCCCGTGCATGTCTGCGCCGCCGAGCCGCTCCCGCACCTCAGCATCAAGGACACCCCCATCGTAAGAGCTCGCCGTCGCACCCTCTTTGCATCCTGTTCTAGCTCTAGATTAGGTTCAATCCTGTGTCTTGATGAAATCTGCGAGTGAAAAATTCTCCTCTTTTGTAGCCTTGTGTCTAGATTTGAGTTCTTGGTTGCACATTGTACCTCCTTTTTTGCTGGAATTAGTTTTTTTTTCTTAGATAAGTTCTTAGAATTAGCCCCTCCTGTTTGCTTTGGGAGCTGTTCTATCGTTTTTTCTCTGATGTGTTTCAGAAAAAGGCTGTTGGTTCGTTACAAAAAAAAACTGTAAAAATGGCTTCTTGATGTGATGTGTCCTCAAGAGTTCATACATTTGGGCATCTGAACCAAATACCACTGTAGAAATGACCTTCCTTTTATGTTGCACAACTGGAACTTCTTTAACTGGCAATGTCCATTGAGTACTCATGTCCACTTGCTGTAAAATCATTTTGTTTGGAGGAGCTATATTCGGTGAAGAGGGGTTGACCTCAAAATCTGCGTGGTAAAATGAGCTGTTTGCTGTAAATCTTAGTTATTGAGCATCGCATTGTAGCTGTGTAACAGTGAGATCTTGATGTGTTCAACGCAGGAAACTTCGTCGGCGCAGTACATTCTGCAACAGTATCTGGCTGCCTCCGGTGGGCATAGGATGCTCTCCTCTGTGCGCAACGCATATGCCATGGGCAAGGTGCGCATGGTGGCTACTGAGTTTGAGACGGCTGGCCGAGTCGTGAAGAACCGCATGGCGGCGCGCTGTGCTGAGCCTGGCCGGTTTGTGCTGTGGCAAATGGCCCCCGAGATGTGGTACATTGAGATGGCCCTCGGTGGGAGCAAGGTTCACGCCGGATGCAATGGCAAGCTCGTCTGGCGACACACACCATGGCTTGGTGCACACTCCGCCAAGGGCCCTGTCCGCCCTCTCCGCCGTGCGCTTCAGGTATGACTGGCAGCATCTGTTTCACCACCATGTGTATAGATCTTGTCGTCTCAATACCACTACCATGTGCAAGAAGCCCAAGTTTGACTTAAAAGTTATGTTCCTTGTCTCCCCAGGGCCTGGATCCATTGACCACCGCTAGCATGTTTGCTGGCGCACGCTGCATTGGTGAGAGGAAGGTGAATGGGGAGGATTGTTTCATCCTGAAGCTGTGCGCAGATCCTGAGACTCTAAGAGCACGCAGCGAGGGGCTTGCGGAGATCATCCGGCATGTTCTCTTTGGGTATTTCAGCCAGAAGACTGGGCTTCTCGTCCATCTAGAGGATTCACACCTCACTCGAATTCAGTCCTCAAATGGAGGGGATGCAGTTTACTGGGAAACTACCATCAGTTCATTCATCGAGGACTATCGTCCAGTTGAGGGAATAATGATTGCACATTCTGGGCGTTCTGCCGTTACCCTCTTCCGTTTCGGAGAGGTTGCCATGAGCCACACCAAGACTCGCATGGAGGAGGCATGGAGCATTGAGGAGGTTGCGTTCAATGTTCCCGGCCTCTCCATGGATTGCTTCATTCCACCCACCGACATCAAATCTGGATCTATCAGTGAGACTGTTGAGCTCCCACACAGTGAGAAGAGCAAGGTTGGTCTTCTCACGTGCCATCGTGCTAAGGTTGCTGCGCTGGAGAAGGCAGATGATAATGTTGCGTGGAGTGGTGCCCTGCAGAGAGATTACAAGTGATTTGTAGTCTGTTCATACTTGCTTCTTGCAGTGCTACTGACTCTTTTTGATGAATGTAGGGTAGAAAGAAAAACCTGAAGGAGGATTTGGAGCTTTGCAACTCCAAATGGCCTCTGTAAATAGGGAGACTAAGGCAGTTCACATGGTCTTCCTTCATATCCCTTAGGAGGCCTTATGTGAAGAACCCTTTCTGATCTCATTCAGAGATAAGGTAGTAGGTGTAGTCTATTGGTAGCCTTCTGGTTTTTTTTGTTAGTACCTTATGGAAGAAGAACAAGGGGTGTTCTCTCCTCCATCCAACCACATGATAAAGGATCAAGGTGGTGGTGCGCTGTTCTCTCTTATAGCAATACTAATTATCGGAGCCCAGCGAGGAAGAAGGATTTCTTCGTCGGCGACTGAGAGTTATTTTATCGTTGTTGTGTCTGATTTAGCAGTTCAGTGTGCTTTGGCTGGTGGTAGTCTCCGGTCAAACTGACTCTTAGGGGGAAATGGAAGCCCTGAGTGGTTGTTTCTGCTCTTTGTCAGGGTACCATGGTTCAGGTTGTTTTTCCTTGCCCCTCACACCTCTCTTATTTAGTATGAGATGGTGGTGTCTGTTCTACAGAAGTTGATGTAAGCCAAAACTTCTATGAATACCATGGATTGAATTATGCTTTGTTGTTGTTGTGACATGTTTGCTCTCTTTTGCATGCCTATTACCTTTTGGATGCTAAATTTGTGACTTGTGAGTAGTATAATGCAACATCAATGTAGCTTTCCCCCCAGCTTGCATTCAGCTTTAGTTGCTGTATGCTGGAAGGGAGTATGATTTCATTAATATGATGGCATGGTCCCCATGTGCCTCACATCAGGTGCCATTAACGGCTTTGTGAGGCGCAATTAGCTTTGCCACTTTGATAGTTATTTCTTTGTGCCCCCATTCCCTTACAAGCTTCAGCACCATGGTATGGTACCGCCACTGATGGCCTCGCCCTCACTTTCTTCCTCAAAGGAATAGTTTTATTCTTAGGGCTGTGTGTTCTATCTCGGAAGAGGAGATCAATGTCTAAGCTAAAGAAATAAAATTGCTAGAAGAGAACTCAGTCTGAAATCTCATTCTCAGCAGCCACCCATTCTCCATGAAAAGTTAACTCCGGTCGGCGGCTCAACGGCGGAGTGGGACTGTGCTGCTGTAGTTGGGTCCTGCTAGTAGGCATTGTAGTCTTATCTTGTTTCTTTTGTCCTTTCTACACTTTGGTGTATTTTCTTGTCAAAGCGGCGTCGACCCTACTGTCATCTCAGGCATGGTGTTGGAAAGTACGTTGTCCAACTTTCTTGGTTAGATTAGTCTATTGAATGAATTGATCAGCATATTAAGCTTAATATGTTATCAGAGTTAAATGTTTCGAGTTCGAGTCCTGTTGTAGACGTAATTGTCATCAAATCCTATTTTCCACAAGTTGAGATATGAAGGGAAGTGTTGCAAAGGATTAGTGCGTCGTCCATGCTTCTCCACCATCTTAGATTTTTGGGTGAGATCTAGGCTTACGTTCGCGCTGACCTCTAATAAATTAATCAAGTGACCGTGTCCTTGCAACAAGTTTCAAAATAAATATAATGCAAGTTTCAATTCTTCTCCACCAAATCGGGTGGGGGACAAGCCTTAGCCCCACTGATGATGGTCACTGTCACTATGGGATCTAGTCTGTGGCAGTGATCGCTTGTGGCGGTTGTCATACTGGGGTGTGCCATCTCTAGGGCGATACTCGTCTAGGTGCCCCCTACAATCCATCAATGCCTGTATTCTTGCCAATGCTTACCTTGGAGGCACTGAAAGCATTGACTTTGTGTGTGCTATCTAGATTTGACTGTTGTTGATTGGATGAATAGGTCCGATCAATGTGTGCATTGTGTGGTCTAGGGCAACCCTAGTTATTCTTGGTTCGATGGTGGTTGGATTTTCCTCATGGTGTACCAATCTTTTGGGGGGGGGGGGATCTTGTTTTCTTGGCTTCAGTGATGCCCTAGTATGTCACCTTGTTATAGGTGCCATCGAAGAGCATCAATCCTCTTACATATTTGGAATTATGTGACATTTTCAAGTTGAAAATGGCTGAACTCATCTTTGATGGATGCATGAGGCCAGAAATTACACGTAGACCATCTCCAACTATATTCCTTTCATTTTATTTCCTTCCCCATTCTCTTCCCCACATTCATTCCCTTCATTTTCTACCATCTCCAACAACATCACTTCAAAGAAATTTACGAAGAAGACGGAGAGAGAATCTTGTTTTAAAGGGAGCACACGAAGAAATTTCTTTTAACGAGAACCGCAACAAGTTTTTGTTGGAGCAGCGGAATTTATTCGCGAAGGGAATTTGACCCCGAGGGGACTCCCTTGAAGATGGATCGTCAAGTCAATTGGGAGTCTTGCACCTGTATCCCCACGCCGATCGAACGGCTCGAATCGACACGTACAAATATTGCTCACACCTACTGCGTACTTAAAGCAGTCCACGCTAGAATCGAACAAATCATGCAGCAGAACATGCACTCACTGATCACATATTCACATCTTCACAGGTTTGACAATGAGGCCGCCCTACTACGCGCAAAAAGGCTACGAAAAGGTTAGCAAGCAAAAAGACCTCTTTGAATTTTGAAAGCAATGATATGGTTATCCATAGGCCCCAAAAAAGAGAGGATTATAAATTTATAGGAAGCGGCTACACCGCCGCAGTCACTTGCGTTTTATAAAAAACGCAGACGACGCCTCACACCTCCCTTCTTCTCGGATAACCCCTCCCATCCTTTTCTGACAAGCCCTCCCCATTCTTGGGCTGCTCCGTGCTCCTCCATCACTGCCTGCCCTCCTACTAGCGGCCGATGCCACCCTCGCCACCTCACCGCACTAGCCCTCATCCTCCTGCCGCTAAGCCGACCTTGCGCACCCTAACTCTATTAGTCTGTGCTAGCTAGATCTGCTTGCCGTGTCGCCTCTGTCCATTCCTTCATAATCCCGACCCCTCCGTCGGGCCACCGCCGTTCCGACCTCCATCCTCCTGCCGCCAAGCTAGCCCCGCGTACCCTAACTCGATCGGTATGTGCTAGATCTGCTTTCCGCACCGCCACCGTTGCGTCGCCGCGTCCTCACAATCCCGACCCACAGTTGGGCCACCATTGTCCCGGACTTCCTCTAAGCCCGAGAGACATGGAGACCCCACCTCAAAACCTAACCCGAACCCTAACCTCATGGACGGCGATTGTCGGAGACGAAGAAAAAAAATGGCAGCGACGTCCGAAATTGAGGAAGATGGCAGCGGTGCGGCGGATCTAGGTGAGAAAATCGTCCGCGATTTTGTTCATAACGCCGACGCCTGCATTTAAGCAAAACCGAATTTTAAAATATTAGAATGGTCGACACGTTTTTATAATATTGGTTTTTTCTCTTTAAGTTCCTTCACGTGCTTTAAGCCCTGCTCTTTTGAGCTGATCTGAACGGCTGATCGGCTAAAAAGCTGAAATGACTAAACTTTGAGAACTTCTCAAGATTCGGATATATCGTTTGACTTGCTTTTTAAAGCGTTAGGACCCACATTCAAAACAACGAAAAAACGGACTAAAAAAACTTAAAACATACGTGTTTTCAAAACGTAGATAAGCCGTTTGATGAAAAGACCCACATTCAATCTGTTACGCTGTTAAGCTGAAAAGAACTGGACCTAATTCTCACTGATTCACTGTCCGCGTGCTGCTGTCCTCTGCCAAAAAAGGGGCAACACGCCAACACAGCACGTCAATTCCAATTGTTTTCATCGGCGTTGATCGATGCTCCATTTCCACACGGTATTGCCTGGCCCGGCCTACATCTTCAGACTGAAAACCAAATAAAAGCGTGCGTGTTGAAAAAAAAAGAAGAAGAAGATCTCGCAAGTCGCAGATGCAATGCAACCCGATCGATCCGATCCGATCTATACGCGCCATTGAAAAACCAACCGAACGCGCATGAATCCAGCATGCTTTCACGCAGCTTTCCGGAGTCCTTCTTGCTGCGTTCTGAAGGAGTTTCAAGGACCACGGCTCACACTGTCACTCACTCACACACTCACAGTCTCAGATGCACTCGAAGGTGGTTAAGAGAAGAACAGATCGAGCCACCTTTTAGACTTAAGACTCCGAATGGCAGATCGGCCCAATCAATCATGCACGAGGTATGCTCGCCCCCTCTTTTGACTTGGGAGGGTGCTTGCTAAAGGCAGAGTCTTGATCAAGAAAAGAGCACGAGGAAAAGTTGCCGATGTTCAGAGGAGAAAGTAGCCATGCTGCCTTTCTCCCTCCGGCGCAATTGCGAAGGTACAACTTTGTTCATTAACATATTCCATTCCATCCCATCCCATGCCAGGCCAGGCCATGCCAATTGCCATCTCGAGGTCCAAGGAAATTACCACTGCCTGTGCATGCAGGATGATCTGAACTTGATGTGTACTTGCAATAGCCGATCAGAGTGATTCTGGGATCAAGAAATGCCCCGAGGCTGCGGTTGAGAGGGTAAAAGATGGCGTCAGGGGTAAAGTCGAGGCTGGATTCTGCAGGCGTTTTGGCTGCCAAGCGCAGGTAAGTCTTGCAGTGCGGGAATGCCTGAGCCTCTGATTATGGAGAACGTGCGAGGAGACATCATGGCTTCACTCTAGTGCCAGTCGCACCATGCTAGGTATGCTATACGAAGTTATTACGCCTCTCTCTCTCTCTCTCTGTCGGTGGCACAGGTTTATTTATTCAAGCCTATGGAATAAATAACCATCATATGTAAAATTTTCAAACATGTGTATTGTATACCATTCACGCATATGCCAGTCAGTCACTAACATATTATGGCTGCACATCCCTGGGACAGTACCTTTTTTTAGTAGCAAAATCTTGTGTCAAGGATAACAAACATCCATTTGATTAAAAACAGAAAACCTGGAAGTGGTCAACTTTCGGTAAAGTCTATGTAAAAAAAAGATTGATCCGAAATTCAGAATGGCTTTATTCCAACCACCATTGAAAAATAAAATCATCTATTTTTTGTTGCCATTTTACTAGAGCAATATGGAAGATAGTTTATATTCCTTTAGGTTTGAATCTACCTAGGGGTTTGCGTCGTATGAGCTGAGGTTGGCTACTAGGATTACGACTTAAAAAGAAAAAACAAGTCTTGATTTCCGCTATAGCTTAATTTATTCTATTATATTCTATTTGACTTTATTAAAATAATTTTTTTTGACATATACAAAGATACTTCTTTCGTACATGGAATTTTTAAATGAACTTATTGGTTTTAGAGTTGCCCGTTGCTACAGACAGAGGATGATCATGAAAATGATAAATCAAAGTGTGCCAATCTTCGGGGATGGAGGCCGATGCACTCTTTACCAATTTGGTTGACGGATAAATAATAAGTGTTGCGCAATTATTCTTGTAATCTTTTAGACATTTTTGCCTTAGCCCTGTCTTGACTCATGTTGAAATTATGTACCCATAAACGTGGTTGTGATATAGAAACCAAAATTGTTCCATCACATATATTCATATAAATAGTACTATAAAAATTATTAAGGGCATGATACATACCTGAGTTTAGGGCTTTGTTCTTTTCAGCTTATCGTTGCATTAGCATATTACTGTAACAATTTTGAGAGCCCTTGAAAAGTGGTCTAAAGATTATAAAAAATAATTTAAAAATAGTTTTAGGATATTTGTAAGGTCTACTAAAAGTCATGAAAAAATCGTTACAAATTATCACAACATATAGGTTATATAAAAATAACAAAATTTTCTACAGTAATACGTAACGGTAAGTAACGCCGAAAAGAACAAGGCATAGGTGCATAGTACAAGTGTACAGCTGGGGAAAGTCAAGCAGAAGTACTGTGGAAGCATGAGCAGATAGGTGAAGGGATGAGTCGAGAGGACTGCAGTGACAGAGGATGCATTTCAAGGCGAAGGGCTTAATAAAGATAATTTTCATGTTACGATGTTGACAAAACAGATAGGGGTGCAAAATGGATACAAATAATCCAAATTTTCAAACATTCATATCCAAAAAATTGGACATCCGTATTGGGATTATCCATATTCGAATAGAAAACGGATATGGGTACTATCCGGATATTTTCCCGGATACGGATACAGATATGGTTTCATAAAAAGGACCGGATACGGATACTATCTGTATCCGAATTGTAATGATGGTCATGGTGGAGCGTGGAACAAATTTTGACTGTATTTCTAATTAAGTACTTATTTCTCGTTTTGTGCTTGATGCTTTACACACACACACACACACACACACACACACACACACACACACACACACACACTATGGTCCTAAGCATCAGTGACTTGAAACTAATATAAGGCCTAAGGGTAGATGTTGGCATGTTGGCTGTTTTTTCGCTGATGTGCTGAAGATGCAGGTATTCATATCCGACTGAATTGAGTAAATATCCTGTCCATATTCGTATTCGCTATGCTATCTGATTCATATTCGTATTCGAGAGGTATCCGAATCCGTATCCATATCCGGGAAAAAAAGGATACAGATATGGTAATCACGCTATCCGATCCGTTTGCACCCCTAAAAAAAGATCAAACTTAACGGGGGAGAATTCAGTGGGAGAAAAACTTAGGATGTAGTCTTTGATCTGCCACCTTGGTTAGCCATGTTTGGTAAAATTTTAGCTGTTTGTTTGGTCGGCCAATGGAAAATAAAAAAAATTGAAAAGTATTTGAAATGGTTTGCTTAGGATTTTAGATGAATTATAAAGGTTGGTTTATGCAATTTGGACATTGCATAAAATATTTAGTAGGAAGGAAATGAACTGAAGAGTTTAGCTGCGTGGCTGCTAGCGGGCTCAGAGCAAAGGTGTGATGTGAAGGCAGCAAGACGGCCTGCTTGAATATTTTATGGGCGGCCCATCCATTGCCGGCGGAGCTGATGAGAAACGACGGCTCGCCAAACTTTTGCTTTTGCGTTGCCGTGCCAATCGTCGGCCGTCTTTCAAACAGTGGTCAAATCTTGACAATTTTCTATGTGCTACTAAAAAAATTTCCAATCCACTGTATAACATCCTATGTGTATGACATGTGGGGTCGTCTAATTGTATAACACTGAAAAAATGAAAATACACTGGGCCTAGTGTCATACAGTGTATTTTCATTTTTTCAGTGGCATATAGGGTATTTTCCCATGTTAGTAAGATCAGCCATGGCTACCGTCCAAACATGTCCTTAAATAAAATTAAATGATAAGGTTTTGTCCTTTTCGGTTTAAATTAATGTAAATGAAACTTTGTTATTTTTTATAAACCAAATGATGTATTACTTTGTAGTCTTTTTTTAGGGTTTTAAATACTAAAATAATTTTTTTATAATGTTTTGGACTCTTCATGACGTCTCTCGAGGGATCACGGATTTTTTAGATTAAAATCTTCGGCAACTTTTTATCCGAAACACAAGGCCACCGGAATGGTCGAATGGGAAAATAGCAAGTGTCCTATGTATGCTACGCAGCAACTGGGACTATATACTAGCCTACCATACAAAGACGCCTTGCTTTTTTTGACCAACTCTTCTTGCAAACTGGTTCTTTAACACCCTCGTCTATTGAAATCATATCATTTTACATCCTCGATTGTTTACAAGGGTATTTTTGTTGTGTGCCATCTAGTTTTGTACAAGTCATCTTCACACATGACCTAATTAGTGGTTTTTAGGCTCCGAAAAATCTAGAAAGAAATCTGGAAAGTGTTTTAGAAATATCTGGTTTTTTGTTAAAATAAAGTATTTATATTTTTATTATTTTCTTCAACATACCAAAATTAAAGTAATTTCCTTGTTTTTCTAGGAGACAAACAAAATTTTGTATTTATATTAATTTAACCAATAAAAGATGTTCTAAGTAATTTTTTCATATAAGTAAACACACAAACATTGATTTTTATTCTGTATTTATATTCTACATATTTTTATAAATTTTTAGGTTTTTAATTTTATTTTTCTAAGCTTTGTATAATTTTCTAGATTATTCATATTTTTTTCATGAAAACCATGCTAACTAGGACGCTTCGTCATCTAAAATCAAGATGAATTCGATAATAGTTGAGGAAGGTTGGATACCTAGTTTTAAAATTGAAGCGACAAAATCAAACTTTGGTAATAGTTAAAGTTGATTAAAATGAATTTTACCTCGACTGAAATAGTGCGTGACATGCTCTATGGGCCGTAGCAGGACAGTTTACGGCCTTTATTTGTTCAGCCGAGTGAGCCCTGCTTATGATTCTCTCTCCTCTCTGGCTTCCATGCTAGCCACCCAAAGGGACAAAGGCAAAAGGAGAAGGGGCAAAGGGGCAAAGGGCTAAAGACAAAGTAGAACCTTATTAGCATACTGGATTATCTTTTTTGAGGAATCACTTGCTGGTTAATCAACCACAACGTGCATTTTTCATATATGGTTGTGATTTGAGATATATGCACACTTTAGAAAAAAGTTTTATGGTTCTTAGTTCAATTGTTGTTGCTCAGCCACCTAGCCCTTCTCTAGTTCCTTCATCCTTCCTATTCATCTCTCTCCTTCTCCCTACCTCAACCAACGGGCGCCATCTACTCCGATGTCTCCTTCTCTAATGACCATCAATGCCCATCTCCGGCTAATCTCCCGACAACGCCCACATTTTTAAGCTGTCCTTAGAGAGTTTGGTCGCGTGCCATGAGCCTCCCCCCACTTCGACCGCTCCTTCACTTGTGACCACCGCCACCCCAACAATCGACCACATCCCACCAACCATCCTTCATCGTTATCTGCAGTCGAACCATGTGGAGCAGAGCTTAGTGAGGGTGGTTCAGCGGTGCACTAATAGGAGGACAAGGGGAGGTGGTTGTTGGTTGTGGAAACGGTGGTTAATGGTGGTTGCCAGAGTAGAGAGACGAGTGAGCTAGTAAAGGGGAGGACTTGCTCGCTAGAATCGAAAGAATATAGGAGAGGGATTTGATAAACAATGAGAGAGGGGAAATAGGCTCGCACACATCTGATAAGCACAATCAAATGTGTGGGAAGCATGGAAGTACAATTCGCTGCAATTGATGTTTTTATTCACTATTTCACCATTATTGCATTAAATCTTTCAATTTTCCTCTCTTATCATTTTTAATACATAATGAAGGCAAAATTTTATCACACAATTATTATTGCCTACCTACTCTTTTGTAATCTCTCCTTATCAACTGCCAAAGTTAAAAAAAAATGGAGACTAAAGAGGCTGTTTGGTTTCAAGCCATGCCTGACCCTACCAATATTAGGTCGTGCCATCATCATTTGATAGCCATTTGCTTTGTTACCTTCGTTTGGCTCGCCCTGGGAAAAAATCCGACGCGCCATCACATTCCTTCGCGAAACGCGGGCAGGGCGCAGGCGGCTGAATCGGGCGCCTTTTCTTGGTGAGCCAACTCTCACTCCCGCTAACTTTTCCCACAGTCTCCCCAATCCCTCCCGCGCTCCCCAAAACCCTTCTTCCACCGCCCCCAAATCCCCTATCCCCGCCGCCCCGACCTGGTCCTCGCCGCCCTCCCCAAGACCCTGCTCGCCGCCGCCCCCAACGCTGCTCGCCGCCGCCCTCTCCAAGCCCCTGCTCGCCGTAGCCCCGCCCTGCTGCCCGACCCGACGCGCCGCAGCCCTCTCCAAGCCCGTGCTCACCGCAGCCCCGCCCTGGTACCCACCGTTCCCGACCTGCTACTTGCCGGCCCCATCCTGCTACTCGCCATCCCCGACCTGCTACTCGCCACCCCCATCCTGCTACTCGCCGTCCCTGACCTGCTACCCGCCACCCCCGACCTGGTCCTCGCCGCCCTCTCCAAGCCCTTGCTCGCCGCAGCCCCGCCCTACTCCCCGCCGCGCCGCCCCAAGCCACTGGTCGTCGCCATCCTTCTCAACTAAGGTGACATGTTGTCCTCCTCTTGCTTCTACGTGTTCAAATTGTGCAAAGTGCTAGTACAACTAAAGTTTTTATTTGTTCAAATGGATTGCAACGAGGAACAACAATTTTTTTTCTTAATTACTATATCTGGAAGCAAAAGGCCATAGGTGTTCTTCTTCTTATGATAGCTTGCTGGTTGAGATTAAAAGATGGAAGAAGACAGAGAGAGGGAGGGTTGAAATATGGTCCTCGGGTGGATAGGGATATTTGGAGGTGCAATGAACTGGTTAAGTTAACACAAACCTGTGATCGAGTATGTGTTAGTCAACTCCGTATGACTAGAGCAGTATTTTGCAAGCTTTGTGACCGACTTAGGCAAAAAGGACTTCTAGTTGACACGTTGCATGTCTCGGTCGAAGAGCAAGTTGCGTACTTTCTATACATGGTAGGACATCGTCATACAAATGCTGTTGTTGCGTTTAAGTTTTGGCGGTCAGGGGAGACCGTGAGCAGATACTTCAATGTGGTGTTGGAGGCATTAGGTGTCTTTGCCGAAGAACTCATCTATTCGAAATCCACTGATACACATGATAAGATCACTAGTAGCCGGAGATTTCATCCATATTTTGAGGTAATTGGCCATTGACCTATATATATTAATGTCCTTTGAAACACATGCTATATCTTTCCTCACACTTGTTGTTCAAATGTAGGGCTGCATAGGGGCGTTAGATGGGACTCATGTGAGAGCATCTGTCCCAGCACACATGGATGATAAGTTTATAGGACGAAAATTGTATCCAACCCAGAATGTCTTAGCAGTTATCGATTTCTATCTTCGGTTCACTTATGCTCTAGCAGGGTGGGAGGGATCTGCCCATGACTCC